>CATIWQ010179994.1:0-112290 GCA_949673415.1 Euphorbia schlechtendalii | reverse complement strand
GCTCAAGAATATAGAGAAATCTAGTGATCGAAACAAGGATTCGAATCACTTAAACATTTTCTCGCTAACACTTATGAACGTAGTGAATTCTCTATCTATACACACACTATATTTCTCTCATGCACTCTAATATTTTACCTCTATCTCACTACACAAAATTGTGAGGTCTTGAAGCCCTATTTATAGAGTTCGAAGGGTTGCGTCTATCCAAACTAAGAGTTGCATCCATTGGTGAATGATTGCATCACTTCATTATGAAATGGATAGGCACCTTTTCATGATTGGTTGATTTCTAATAGGTGTCTATTCGTTGGTAGTTGATGGTGGTTGATCATCCTTATCTAGCGGTTGGTAGTTAAGAAGATTAAAATAGAAAACTGTCCAAGTCACGATCACGATATACAAGTCGCAATCGTGAATCTTGATTGGTAGATTTCTGTTTTGAAGAAGAACAAGTCGCGACCGCGAATGATTGTCGCGATCGTGAATTGCATTTTTCTTCAAAATTCTCCTTGTAACTTCACTGATCTTTGACAGCTTCGATTCTAATCCAAATCTTTAAGTTTGAGGCATATTTTTGCACCTTTTTCACTCTTTTTCATAGAGTTCTACTTTAGATCATTTTACTCCCAAGATTTACCTAGTATTTGCATTTGCATAAAAAATAACTACATACCACGTGAAATCTTTTATATGAAGTATAAAAATAACTTAAACTATAATGTTTAGTGTATAAAATTAATATGATAATGAGTGTAATTATACACTTATCAGCTAGCCATGTTAGGTATCAACCACTTCTAAGGACTTAGCTTCAATTTTCTTTGCCGATTCAGCCTTGACCTTCTCTACCCATTCGAGACTTAAGCGACACAGTTTCTATTTTAACTGTTTGATCTGAGGGTCAGTTGAGATATGGTGCTCCACGATCTGTATATCCACTCTAAGCATGTCTTCATATGAACAAGCAAGCGCTACCACGTGACGTTTAAGTACATTTGTGATCTCTCTCTTTTCTTCAAGATTCAAATAATTGGAGATTATCACCATTTTTGGTGACTCGTTTGTACCCAAGTTAATTTTGTTTAATGATGTGTCATGAATGTTAAAGACATTATGCGTATAATCATATGAATGCATGGTGTCATCAGGCAGAACATCAAATAAGAAAGCAAAATTGCATTATTTCATTGAACTGGCTTCATAAGCGAAATTATCAAAAACATTTAAAATGTTCAAGATTACATCATCATTATTATCATCCTCCACATGCGGAGGGCCTTCATTTGCATCAGCAGGTGTGTCAGGAGTTGGTTCAGCTTCAAGGGTGGCCTGTGCTAGCTTTTCTGTGAGGAGTCTGACGGTCCCCGATAAATACCAGTCTTTCACTTCGCTCTTCTTCATCATCAGTTCGTTGATAGCCTTTGTGAATGCTGCTATTGCATCTTCCAATGCTCCATCTCTCTTAGGTTCGGTTGATTCATCCTCAGTTGGGGTCACTTCTATGGCCTGGATTGGTTCTTCTTCAAGTACAGGTTCTTCTGGGTGTTCAATCAGCTTGCCAATTGTGAAGTGAAAAACATCATTAAAGATCTCAAGCCCTTTAACCTCTTCCCCGTTCAAGAATGATGGTTTTGGCTCCCCCAGGTATGCCTTACTGCCTTCAACCTCGCAGATGCTAACCATGTTGCAGAATAAGGGTCACTTATGCTTGTACATTTTCCTATTTGGGGTGAATCCCAAACCTAGCTCAGGAGTGCCCAGAATGGGGTCAATGGCTTTGATGATCCCCTGATGGTGTTTTCCTAGACCTCTTCCCGGGATGAAAACCAATTTATTCATCTGAGCTTTCAAACTTCTGGGGAAAAAATGACACCCCTTTGGAGTACTTTTCTTTCCTTCAGTGACCATTGCCACCCTTAGCCCTTGTGTTGCTCTCTCCTTGAACGTGGCTATCGCCATTACCGATTCCTCATCTACGTAAATTGTTATTGGCCTCCCATTATGGATAAGCTTTACCTTTTGGTTTAGAGTGGAAGGGACTACTCCTATTACATGGATCCATGGCCTACCCAAGAGCAACGAGTAAGTTACTGATAAGTGTATAATTACACTTATTATCATGATATTTTTACTTATAAAACGATATGGTTTAGAGTCATTTTATACTTCATATAAAAGATTTCACGTGGTATGTAGTTGTTTTTTATGCAAGTGCAGAAACTAGTTGAATCTTGGGAGTCATATGATCAAAGATGGAATTCTATGTAAAAAGAGTGAAAAAGGTACAAAAAGATGTGTGGAACATAAGGAATTGGCTTAGGATTGAAGTTGTCAAAGATCGGCAAAGTTGTAAAGGAAAATCATGAAGAAAAACACATGTCATGATCGTGACACCCATTCACGGTCGTGACATTTCATCCTTCACAAATAGAAATTTACCAACTCTTGTTCACGATCGTGACTTGTGATGGTTTTTGGTAAAGTATTCTCAACTTTCAACTACCGGATAACAATAATCAACTGCCATCAACTATCAGATGAAAAGACACCTTTTGGAAGCAATCCAATCACCAAAAGGTGCCTTTCCATTGAAGATGAGGATAAAACCTTACATCCAATCACATTGAAGTGATGTAACCCTTCGCGAATGGACACGAATCTTCGTTTGGATAGAAATAACCCTTCACATTCTACAAATAGAGTCCCAAAACAACCAATTTTGTGGGTGATGTGGTTAATGCATATGAAGAATGCATGTATGCATAGATAGAGAGTGAAAATTGTATAGATTTCATTACGTTCAAAGTGTTAGTGAGAAAAATGTATAAGTGATTCGATTCTTATTCCGATTACTAGATTTCTCCAGAAATTCGAGCGATTGTTGTATGAGTGTAATTGCACAGCACTTATCAATAAAAGTTTATGTTCTTCAACATTCATTTATTTGATATTCACTAAGAATAGCATCCTAGTGGAGGTTCTGTACGAGTCAAGACCAAATTCAAAGTAGATGCAAGAATTGCGGGAATTGACGACTCCCATTAAAGAGTGGATTTGGCTTGATCAACTTTAGCTTTCACTTGCATACCTTACAACTTTACTTTATTTTCTACTTATACTTTCTATTTCAAAATTTATGATATGTCTATGTGTCATAACGAGTATTTCATCTTGCGTCATTTACATTAATGAAGTTATATAATTTTGAGTTAACTTTAAGAGTAGTTTCAGGGTTAACAAGATTATGTATAATCACTAGATCTGTGATTATAACACTGTTTAGTGAGCCAACATTTTTGGAGTGGTAACTTGCTAAATATGGCTATGTGAGAGTGACCCCGTACTAAGGATAATATTATTGTTATCCAGGTTTTTATAAGTGTCATAATTCATTTACCCTAGATTTAGAAAAGTCATTTCATGTGTTGCTCTATGGTGAATTATTAAATATTTAGGCATCTAGAACCTTGTTTGTTAAAGTTATATTGTGTATGAAATATTCTTGATGATTTTGCATGTTTTTCTCTACTATACTTGTTCTTTGGGAATATCTTTATAGTTTACATCTTCTCTAATTTATTCATGCATCTGTCTATACAACAGTCTATCATCTAAACCCTACAATTTATCTTATTTCTTTTGTTCTGTAACTCTAGTTGGTCCTTAGAACCGAATTCCTTCCCTTTGGGATCGATATCTTTTAAAACTACATCACAACTATATACTTGCAGTTATCATCATTTTTCTATTTAAAAAGCGATAGTGACAACACCTGTTCATATTAAGAACTTTTATATTATCAGTTGAAAAGTGGCGAACAAGTTTTTGGCGCCGTTGCCGGGGATAAGTCTTTCGGAATGAGTATAGCCAAAATCTTGGAACAACTTTTTAGCACCGTTGATGGGGAAGGCAAGTGCGTCCTAAGAGATTAAATTGCCTAGAGATGGCTAGTGCGTTTTGAAGATCAAATACTGGAAGAGTACGGTACATTTTCCAACTATATCTATTTATTTCTTTCCTAAATTGTATTATTTATCTAACCTAACTTGGATGTGAAAAAGAATATGAAATAATCATCTTGGAGGTGATATATCATATTATTACATTTGAATTCTCGATAAATAGAAGATTTTCTTCTATTTTGCCTATTCATGTGACCCCATTTCGAGCTCGTGAATCCCATAACAAAACTTTCTATTTCTCAAATCTTGTACGTCATGATTGCGATAATTAATCACGATCGTGACTTGTGTGAAAACTGCAGTAGTTTAGCAGTTATTCGATGGTTATCCCTCCAAACTCTATAAATTGATGTGCGAGTGTTCATCATTTCTCACTTCTGAAAAATGAATTTCTTACCTTTTCAATCACAATTTAGTTAAAAATCTGAAACCGTCCCATTTCTTTCAAAAATTCTTTCACTTCAAAATGGTTCTAACTAATAAATCCAATCTAGTTCCTCCCTCAAACTTACAAGAATGGTATGAGGCACCATTTTCGATCTATTCTCGTGAAGAAGGAGATCATTATGAGATAAGCAAGGATGCTGAATACAAAAGTTGCTACACCATTCATAGGAACAGTTTCATCAATCTTGGGGTTTATGACAGGGTAATGTGCTATCTCAGAATTCTAAACTTTGTCATTTATTAAAACATGTCTCTGGGGAATAGTGTGGAAAACTGTGTGGAGATGTTGGTAACATTATCGTTGAAGAATGATAAGAAGGACTGCCTGGTTTATCATCATCATAGAAAACAATACAAGTTGACAAGGAAAGCACTGGACAAATATATGGGATTTTCAAAGGATTGCTACAACAAGATACTTCCCAGATGGGATCCTTTACCAACATGGAACTGCTTGATTAGCCAAACTAAGTTTAAACAAGCGTTTGCCTATAGCTGGTGGATTCATGATCATTGTATGCTCGCATTGCACTTTTACTTAAGTGGTGCATTGTTTGGTAAGTCAACTTTCGATCTTATCATTCTTAAAGAATTATTTGTGATGGAAACAATTTGGAATGGCACACCTGTTGATGTTTTGGGGATAATGACGGAGACACTTATGTCTACCTCATAAAATCCTATAATGACAGAATATGGGTGTCGAACGATGGCAAATCTGTTGGGACAGAATGGGAGAATGCCCTATTCCACTAAAGTCTTTACCGATGAAGACGAGATTCCAGAATTAACCAAGGAAGTATTCTTCGAGTATGGATATCTTAAAAAGTGCATTGGAGAAGATAGGATCACTCATGATTGGAAATCATGGGAGGAGAGAGTGGAAGCCAATAGACAAAGAGAAAGGGAAATTGCAAAGGAAGAAGAACCAAAAGCAACAAACCTCCGGGGAAAGTTGAATGAACTTACGGAGGTGCAAATATCAATTCATAGGAAAATCGATGATATTCATATGTTGATGTTTGACATTGAGCGAGATCTACGGGAATCTTATTATAAGATTGACCAGTTGACATAATCGATTTCCTCCGTATAATTATTCACTTTTCACTTAGGTTTTGGATTTTGTACAGTTTGTTGTTTGTTGTTTGTTTCTTTGTTTAATTATATGTTTGTTAACGTATATTAAGTTTGAAAATAAATTTGAACAACAAGACGTTGATATTTAATTACTATCTTCACCATAAATCATTCTAAGTATGAAAATAGTAAATATTTATTAGTTATATTTAACATGTTTATTTTTCTATGTTTTTCTAGGACTAAGTCTAAAAATTGAAGAAATAGAAGAATTGAAGAAGTTTGCAACTGCGACTACAGATCACGCCCGTGACATTATGCATTAAAACCTTCTATTCTTGTTATGAAGAAAGTCACAATTGTGATAGCCTTCGTGATTGTGACGTGGGAAGAACATGACCATTGTAAATCGCGATTAACACATGACAGATGGCTGAAATTTCCATTAACAGCTAGTTTGAGAAAAGTGACTACATTGACTATTTTGGCCAATCAATGACCATATTAAAACTCTATATAAAGGTTTAGGATTGATCCCATAACCACCACAACCTTCTACAAAGCTTTCTAAAGTTCTGATTCTTTTATCTCTATTCTTCTATATTCCAAACCTTTTTCAACCTTTACTTCAAAAACCAACATGCCTCGTATTAAGGTAGCTGCCAATAGAAGAGAAATTCTAAACTATCAACAAGAATTCGGTTGTCCTTTTCCGATTCATACAAGCGAAGAAGGGAAGAGATTCCAAATTCTCAACAAGTTGGAAATAACGGGTATGACTTTTCTTGATATGGTTTTCTTGGAGACAACGGGCCTCCATAGGAAAATAGGGATGTTTCTTGATGATATAGGCTTGAACACGTTTGTATAAATGCGATTTCCACAAAATCGTGATTGGATTTTGGAATGTCTAGTGACTTCGATTTTGAAGATAAGAAGAAGAGAGCGATTCAATTTCGAAACCAAGGTATACATTGGACCGTCACAAGGGACATGATGAATGCTTGGTTTGGGTTTGAAATTGAAAACTCATTAAGCATGACGGAATCATTTCAAGAAAATCAAGTTTGGGCATTGACGGGTAAGCGAGATTTTAATCCCAAAAATTCCCCAAACAAATTGATTAAGGATGAATGTATGCTCCTAATTCACAAATACCTTGCCACTTCGATATTTTGTCTAGTGGAAAACACAAAGGTCAAAAAGAGAGATTTGTTCATTCTTTCTTGCATGATGAATAAGCAAAAAGCAGAGTTCATGGACATCATATGGGATATGATGAAGAAGAATTCAATAAGCATGAGGAAAAAAATTGGTGCGACTAAAATTATAACAACCATTGTTATGGGAGCTCGAGGAGAACATCCCTATGTTCAACAACCGGGTGATATTTTCAATAGATGGATGGGAACTAATTGAAAAATACTAGACTTCTTTAAGAGAATGATGGCACCTTTTCTTTCTACTCCTACTCCAATCGCAGAAGAAAACTAATCCTAGCTAATGAAGACACTTCCGTCAGCCCATCTGATCCTACTGCTGGACATCATCCTAGCAAGGATCCAATGATTGAAGAAGATGATGAAGATGAAGAAGAAGAAGCTCTTGAAGATTGGAAGGTAAATATGAAGAAAAAGTTGGACAATTGTCAAGCGGAACTTGGAGTGATGAAAAAAGACATGAAGATTCTAAAGAAGAGTAACATTCAAAAGCAACATTCCAAGTAAGTTTCGATATATATTTCAATGCAACATGAATTAGTATAAGTTATATAGTTTTAGTTTAATGTTACCGATAAGTTAGTAGTGGAGTAATATCTAATAGTGTTCTTACTATGAGTTTTATTTGCTATTCTCGAATACGTCCTAAAAGTATTAAGTGTGTATAAGGTGTTGGGAAACTATAGCCATAATACTTTGAAAGTGATCAATAAAGAATGAGGGTTTTGAGAGAAAAAATCAAAAGAAAGAGAGGATAACCAATGAGTTATGCAAAAGGTGAGGAATGGTACGGAGTTAAAACTGCAACCATTCAATGAGTGAAAAAAGAAAAAGTAACATAGCACGAAAAATGGGTGTATAGTACAACTTTGTACTTAAAAAACATATGATTAAAAGAAAAAAATGAGAGAAAGTGGTTTGGAGAATAAAATGCAACCACCAAAAAAAGGGGAGAGTGGTATAAAGCATAAAATGCAACCACTAAGAGTGTTTAGCATCCTAGGTTAGCTAAAAATGCCTTGATATCAAAATTTCCAAAGTGTGCTCCTTTTTTCCTTTATACTTTATACTATACTTAAGAGAAGGAAATATTCAAACGAGCATATAACGCTTATATGAAGATGCAATTCGGTTG
Source organism: Euphorbia schlechtendalii (assembly GCA_949673415.1). Taxonomy (NCBI): domain Eukaryota; kingdom Viridiplantae; phylum Streptophyta; class Magnoliopsida; order Malpighiales; family Euphorbiaceae; genus Euphorbia; species Euphorbia schlechtendalii. The sequence continues at coordinate 104,443 of CATIWQ010179994.1, read as the reverse complement.
GCCCTCCATTAAGAGCAAAGGTATGCAACTGAACTATATAAATTGCACATTACTAATTTGTGGGAAATTTTTAACTGTTACTTGAACCTTGTGCATCATGGGAATATGGTACTCACTACGATAGTCTTTCACCAAATGAGGTACGAACTTGAATTACTATTTTATAAACTTCTATTATGTTTACCTTGAGGACAAGATAAAAGTTAAGTGTGGGGGTGTGATAAGTGTATAATTACACTTATTATCATGATAATTTTACTTATAAAATGATATGGTTTAGAGTCATTTTATACTTCATATAAAAGATTTCACGTGGTATGTAGTTGTTTTTTATGCAAGTGTAGAAACTAGGTGAATCTTGGGAGTAAAATGATCAAAGATGGAATTCTATGTAAAAAGAGTGAAAAAGGTGCCAAAAGATGTGTGGAACACAAGGAATTGGCTTAGGATCGAAGTTGTCAAAGATTGGCAAAGTTGCAAAGAAAAATCATGAAGAAAAATACATGTCACGATCGTGACACCCATTTGCGGTCGTGACTTATCATCTGTCACAAACCAAAAGTTACCAACTATTGACATGTGATGGTTTTTGGTTAACTCTTCTTAACTTTCAACCATCGGATAAGAATGATCAACCACCATCAGCTGTTAGATGAAAAGACACCTTTTAGAAGTAATCCAATCACGAAATGGTGCCTTTCCATTGAAGATGAGGATGAAAACTTGCATCCATACACATTGAAGTGATGCAACCCTTCTCACTCTATAAATAGAGTCCCATACCAACCAATTTCATGGGTGATATGGTTGATACATATGAGGAATGTGTGCATGCATAGATAGAGAGTGAAAATCGTATAGATTTCGTTATAATCAAAGTGTTAGTGAGAAAAATGTATAAGTGATTCGACTCTTATTTCGATCACTAGATTTCTCCACAAATTCAAGCAATTGTTGTATGAGTGTAATTGCAAAGCTCTTATCAATAAAAGTTTCTATTCTTCAACATTCATTTATTCGATATTCACAAAGAATAGCATCCTTGCGGAGGTTCCGTATGGGTCAAGACCGAATTCAAAGTAGACGTAGGAATTGCAAGAATTGATGACTCCCATTAAAGAGTGGATACGGTTTAATCAACTTTAGCTTTCACTTGCATACCTTGCAACTTTACTTTTTTTCTACTTATACTTTCTATTTTGAAATTTATGTTATGTCTCTGTGTCATAATGAATAATGAAGTTATATGCTTTTGAGTTAACTTTAAGAGTAGTTTCGAGGTTAACAAGATTGTGTATAATCACTGGATTTGTGATTATAACGTTGTTTAGTGAGCCAACATTTTTTGAGTGGTAACTAGATAAATATGGCTATGTGAGAGTGACCCGTACTAAGCATAGTATTATTGTTATCCAGGTTTTTGTAAGTGTCATAATTCGTTTACCCTAGATTTAGAAATGTCATTTCATGTGTTTCTCTGTGATGAATTATTGGATATCTGGGTGTCTAGAACTGTGTTTGTTAAAGTTATCTAGTGCATGAAATATTCTTGATGATTCTGCATGTTTTTCTCTACTATACTTGTTCTTAGGGAATATCTATATAGTTTACATCTTCACTAATCTATTCATACATTTACTATTAATCAATCTATCATCTAAACCCTACAATTTATCTTATTTCTATTATTCCGTAACTCTAGTTGGTCCTTAGAACAGAATTCCTTCCCTGTGGGATCGATATCTTTTAAAACTACATCGCAACTGTATACTTGCAGGTATCATCATTTTCTATTTGATAAGCGATACTGACAACACCTGTTCATAGTAAGAACTTTTATATTATCAATAGAAAAGTGACGAACAGTTACCGGATGTCAGTACAATGAACTTTATATTGGAGGTCACTCCCCCTGTAGTGACCTTCGCTTCGAAGCTACCCACTACCCCTCTCTTTGACTCATAGTAGGTTTAAATCACCATGTTTAACTTGGCCAACATATCCTCCCTTAGCCCTAAATTAGGTAGGACCTTAAGTGGAGATATATTAATGGTCGACCCATTGTCGACTATCACACATGGTATCGCTTGATAAATAGGGCCCTATTGTGCAACCCTAATTCTCATGGTAGTTTAGATTGATCAAAGGTTATGGATAGAACTTAACAGGGAGCGATTCCTTCTCCAATGGTGGCGCACATCTCAATTACAAAGGTTGTAGGTGTAGCGGGCATTTCCATCAGCCTCTTGACCAGGCCCATCCTGTGTTTTTGGGATATCTGAAGCAGCCTCCATATGTTGTACTTTTCTTGAGTCCCCTTCAATTTGTTCACTAATTGGTCTTCATCCAGTATGTTCTCATCCACCTTCGGGCATAGAGGTGGCTCAGGTTGTTCCCTTGCGATTTCCTCAGACCTGGAGTCATTAAGCTGTACCATCTCTTCCCTTTGGAAAACCTGACCACTCCAGGTAACTCTCAGCACTCCATCCTCTATCACCCTTGTTTTTGTAGAATTCACCTAGGGGTACTGATCATATCCATCTTCGGGTTGGTTATGTTATCCCTTCAATTTGTAGGAATCCAATGTAATGGGCTTCTTCCCATTCCGGATGGTCTCCCCTTCGATTGAGGTCCCTTCTTTCATCTTCCTTTTCCTCCTTGATTTAAGAACATATGCATCAAAGTCTATGGGAACCCTTACTAGCGTCTTCCCAGATTCTACTTCCACTACATCTCCTCAGGATTCAGCCCTCTCTGTGGAGAACACCTTCGCCAATGGATCCTCTTCCGTGCCTTACCCTTCATCGGTCACTGTATTTACTAATGGGTTGGATTGAGATAGCATTGCTAGTATAGAATTGAAGGGTATCCCTGACCCAACTGCAAGGACATTGCATGTTTAACGCTTATTTCCTTGTCAAGATGATGAGTGTGATATGATATCTCATCAAAATCAGGGATTATCAGCCTCGATAAGTAGTAGTGGTGCCAGTCTCGGGATCTCTCTATCATCAACTATACCCCTACAAGTTCAGTTGGTCTTGCGAACATCACCACATAAATAAACATCCACCGCTTTATGTAGCTAGTAAGCGAGTATATCTCGCATACTTTGCTTTGGCAGCTCTAGAAATGAAAATTCTATTTGGAACTCTGCAACAATATAGTTCCAAGTACTCTTTGTGCATTCAGATTGCATGTCATACCACTGGCTTGCCACCCTTAAAAATGAGCATGGGAAAAGTGTGGCTATCATATCCTGACAAAGACCCTACGCTCGATACAGGGTGTAAAATTTAGACAAATGGGATGACGGTGCATCATTCCCATAAAAAAAAACATTCCGGCCAAATTAAAATTGGCTCTCGGGACTTCCTCCCTCTCTCTAGCTCCCTGATTATTCGACTGAGACTCGAGAATCTCCATTACATCATTCGAGTCCATCCCTGACTCGATTACCATCACATACTAGTCTTCCCCAATATTTGGTGCTTCTCCTAATAGATCCCTCCCTACAAGAAGTGACGTAGGTTTTTGGTCGTTAAATACTGATAATCCAGCAAGGTCGACCTCAAATACTTTAAGCTCACCTCCACTCCGTTGGTGGCCCGATTCGTTCTCCAACATTCTCAACACATGCTCAGGATCCCTTCCTCCTCCAACTACCATCATGAACTCTCCTAAGCTATCAGAAATGCATTTCATCACCTTCTCCTCCCTTATCTCACAGTTAATCATCCCAATGTTAGCCTCAAAATTCAGTAGAGGGTTGGTCTTAGTGCTTTGTTTAAGCACAGGCTCATGAATGATCTTATCATCCACCAGCTTCTAGATAGCCTTTAGCAGTTCTTTACAATTGTTTATGAAGTTCCCCATAGGTACGTGATAGTGGTAGTAGTTGTTCTTGTCTTCAGGCTTAGGTGGAACATGCTTTTTCAGGCTCTCCAACTGTTTGACTTCTCACAATTTGGTGAATAAGAACCCAAGGTTAGCCATGTATGGTGAGATGCCATGATACTCCTCTTTTGGTAACCTGACCGTAGCTACCTTCTCTTCCTGTACCAGTTTCATCATTGGTTGTTTTGCCTTCACTTGCACATGATTGGACTCGCTCTTCTTGTACTAGGGTTTAGTAGCCTGTTGACCTGATTCCTCCTCCATAGCATCGTAACGCTCTATCTTTTTAGCTTAAACAAATACCTCCTAATAGCTGTGGAAGGTTTTAGACCCGAGTCTTTTCTGATAAGACGGCAGTGCATCATCCAAGAGCTTCAAATTCATTTCAGGTAAAGTTAGGCCAGACTGTAACCTGACTTATATAGCTATCCACTGCTCGAAGTAAGGCTTCAATCTTTCCCCCTGCTTTTACCTTGCAGCCTCCTAGTTCTGCATTATTATGACCATCAAAGTGTTGAAGCCGTAATGGTCTACCATTGCTTGGGATAAATGTCCCTGGTCATAAGCTATATCCAATGGGAGGTGACTATACAACTCATTCACAGGGCTCCCCAGTATGACAATGAACAGCTTGGCCATCATGCGGTCACTTATTCTCAAGGCCCTCATTATGTTCTGATAGTGTGTAATATGTGTATGAGGGTCTTTGTTGCCCGTGTATTTCTCAAATTGGGGCATAGAGAAAGTTGGAGGAAAGTATCATCATCTCTAGCTGTTAACTGCGTTGAAATTGTACTCATCTGCCCCTGTGCAATATGCCCATCGTGGGTAGCTCAGAATTATTACCATAGTTTAGCCATTCCTGGCTGTTGAAGGATATTTTTCGGAGTCCCTGAGAAACTACCGTATTGCATCCTTGGGTTGTACTGTCCCTGACCCTGGAACATCTGAGAAGGTGCGCCCTAGCTTAGCACCGTAGGTTGAGCTATCCCTTGAACAAATGGGATGTAATTGGAGGAGGGCTTGATTTCTGGTGGCCCCACTGCTTTAGGTGCAAATGAAGTTTGTCCCGGCTATCTTGGGAAGAACTAGCCACCAACTTGTGGCTAAGAAGCGAACTCATACATTGTTTGGCCAACCTACGGCTAACCCTACTCTGATCCAAACTAGTAGAAAGTAGGGGTGATTGTACCGGCACTCGGAAATACTGTAGTAAAAGAGGATGGTCTCCCTTGTAGAAACCAAGTTAATAGTACTTCATAGTATTGAGTAGTTTTGGAAATAGCAAACTGACTATGATAGTGAAATTAATTGAATACTAAGTAAACTCTTAATTAATAAAGCTAACTTGAGTTTATTCAAGGGAGAATAACTCAGTATTGCTGGATGATTAATTAAGTTATGACTTAGAGTAAGAAAAGCTGAGTTTATGGTGAGTACTACATAGTTTTTAATTACATCACTCAGCTCATGCTGAGTTCCTACTTTTATTTAATTAAAAGCACGTTCTATTTAACACGTAGAGACTTAATGACACATGTGCTACTAATGTTATCTGTGATGGAACATAATATCCTCTTAGTGCTTTTCAGGGTAAAAGGCGTTGAAATTGAGAAAGATTCCTGTGGTCCTCACATCTTCAAAAATGTCAGTACGGCTCCCGCTACAGTCCAAGTAAAAGAAATTTCTGTTATGCACCGCATCTCAAGTTCAGATTGCTTGAAGATAAATGAGAATTTGTCAATAGAATTTTATCGTGCCTCAACATTCAAAATCCTATCTCTAAACATCCTGGAGTTTGTCTCCAACGTGAAGATTCGAAAGATTAAAGAGATGAGAAATTGAAGATCAGCAATCATGTAAAGTTTGGAATGGCTACTTCTCGGAGCTTTAAAGTATAAATAGAAGACTGAAGCAGATGTTCAAACTTTGAGAATCACCTTGAATTTCTTAAGAGAAAAACTCTGTGCAAATTACTCTAGCCTTCAAAGAAATTCCATCACAAGCAATCAAGCAAACATCAAAAGTCTTATCTGTTTGTAATAGAGAGAAACTTATATTAACATTGTAAGGATTCAATGCTTCTATAAGTTGAATTTAGTTCGCCTTCTTGTTCAAAATCTGAGTGTCATTTTGGGAAGGGTACCCAAACTAAGTTGATCCGTACTCTATAATCATGTCTACTCGCTGTAAAGGCTTCTCCGCCTATTGAAGGAACAAATCACTAGTGGATTAAAGCTCGGAGATGGTAGCCGGGGATTGGAGGTAGGCTAGGGGCTGAACCAGGATAAAATCTCAGGTGTAATCGTTCTAACTCTAAGCCATTTTCTTTATCAGTGATCTACTCATTCATCTCTCTCATTCACATATTTGATTGTTATCCAATCTGTGCTGAGTAAGTCTTACTCAGCTAAGAATTGAAGATAAACTGTGCTAGCAAAGCTAAGCAGTTTATACTTTTTTATTTCGTACACAGTACGCATATAAAAATAAAACTTGGTGAATAAATTAGAAAAAGTTTATAAGTAACCAAGATAACGCATTCACCCCCCTCTGCTGTCGTTATTAGCCTATTTACGGACCAACAAGTGGTATCAAAGCATTTGCTCAACTTCTAGACTAATCATCTTTGAGTTAGAACCATAAATGGCATATAATAACTTCAGTTCTGATACTGGTCAGACAGTTCTCCTTAAAGAGGGAATGTCTGTTACTAGATCACCTCTCTTTGATGGTAATCACTATACTTTCTGGAAAAATAAAATGAAAAATTTCATCCAGTTGTAAAGCATGCAGGCCTGGCTTGCAATTAAGCTTGGTCCCTGAGTTCCCACTATCGTGAGGAACGGTGTGTGCATCCTAGTAGATCCAAAGGATTACAATGACGCTAACCTAGCGATTAATTACTTACACTATGCGCTAGATCTTACTAAGTTCAACATGGTCTCAGAATGTGAAACAGTACAGGAAATCTAGAAGAAGCTGTAGATTACCTATGAGGGGATCGAGAATAGAGTCGAAGGCTCAACATCTACCTCCGGTAGAGATCATTCCGCTGTCAACTCTGAAGCTGAGCTTGATAAATGAAAAGCTCCTCAAGCTAAGGTACATCTTGAAATTCCTTTATCTATGGAAGAATTTGCCCACGCTCTCTTTGATGTCATGAAGTTGACTAATAAATCAATGAAAAACATCAAAGAGATAGTGAAGAGAAGTGATGATCTTGAAGATACTAATGCTTCCTTATTGCTTGATAACCGCTTTCTTCAAGAAAAGGCTGAGTATTAAGAGTTTTCTATCAGTAAGCTCACTAAGCAATTAGATGCGTTGACTGCTGAGAAACAGCTTTGAAGAAGAAAGCGGTTCCTCCTCCAGCCAACAATCAAACTCAGAGTAACCAAACTCGCAATTCTAAGATGAAAAATTCCTCTAAACAGAAGAAAGCGAGCCAGCCCTAACCAAAAATAGTGTGTGGTTTTTTTGGGAAAGCTGGACATGCCACAGTTATGTATCGACATAAAAATGGTTATTATGATGAGTACGATTGGACAAACTTAAGCACTGTTAACAAAGGAAGACCAAGCTCGAAAGCATGGGTACCTAAGAAAACATAATTGTTTTGCAAGTGAGCCTTAGATGCGCTGATGACTCTCGAATGTGGTATTTGGATAGCAGATCCTCAAGGCATATGATGGGAGATGAAGGTCAGTTCATCTCATTGGAGCGTAAAAGAAATGGAAGTGTTAGTTTTGGAGATAACCAAAAAGGCAAGATTGTAGGCTGTGGCACTGTTGGTGTCTCTCCCTCAATCGAAGAGGTTTCTCTTATCAAAGGTCTGAAGTTCAATCTGCTCAGTGTAGCCCAGCTCTATGAAAAAGGTAGAAAGGTTATATTTAACTCAACAGGATGCTCAATAATTATTTGTAAGACTGACTCAACTATGCTCTTTGCTCCCAGGATCAATAATGTTTATATGATTGATTTATCCCTAAGCTCCACTAAAGTTTTTCTTGTATCTAAGGAGGATAATTTGTGGCTTTGGCATAGAAGGTTGGGTCATATTAATATGAACATTCTATCCAAACTAGCTAAAAAGCAATTAAATGTGGGGTTACCTAATATCAGCTTTGAAAAGGATAAATTCTGCTCTGCTTATCAGCTTGGTAAGCAAGTTAAGAAATCATTTAGATCAGTAAATCATGTAGTAACTAAGTGACTGTTGGAGTTACTTCACTTGGATCTTTTCAGCTCAGTAGAGCCAATGAGCTTGGGTGGTAAGAGGTTCACTCTGGTGGTAGTAGACGACTTCATGAGATTCACATGGGTAGTCTTGTTGAGTAGCAAAGATGAGACTTATGAATCTTTTGTCAAGCTCAGTAACCGAATAATGAATGAAATAGAAGATAAAATCTGTAGAATCCGACCTAATCATGGACGTTAATTCAAGAAGTTACATCTCAAAGAATTTTGTTCAACGTATGGCATTGACCACAACTTCTCTTCTCCTTATACGCCTCAACAAAATGGGGTTGTAGAAAGGAAGAATAGGACTATAGTTGAGATGGTTTGATCCATGCTGAGTGATAACAATCTACCAAAATACTTTTGGGGAGAAGCTGTTAACATAGCTTGTTATATCTTGAATTGGGTTTTAATTTGCCCAATTCTTGAGAAAACACCCTATAAGCTTTGGCAAGGGTGCAAGCCTAAGATTTATCATCTCAGATCTTTTGGTTGTAAGTGCTATATTCTTAACACCAAAGAGCAACTAGAAAAGTTTGAGCCTAAGTCTAATGAAGGTATATTTTTGGGATACTCAACTAATAGTAGGGCATATAGAATATATGTCAAGCGAACCGGCCTATTAGAGGAGTCTATGCATGTAGATTTCAATGCAACTAACATTGCAAAAAGACATCCATCTGATGAAGATGAAGGAGTCCCTTAGTTTTCAAATCAACTCAGTATGCCACAAGCTATGCTACCCAACTCAACACAGAATCCCCCAATTGAGGAAGCCAAAGATGACGATGATGATCTTTCTATCAACTTCAACGATGGTGAAGATTAACCTCCATCTCAACACGCAATTGTCGATCCTCCAGCAGTTGATCCGAGTCTTCCAAGAGAGATTAGAGTTCATCAAAACCATCTGCTAGACAACATAGTTGATGATGTTCATAATCCTATGATGACACGAGGTCAGCTCAGTTGGATGATGAGTCATCTAGCCTTCATTTCATTGATCGAACCCAAGAAGTTTGAAGATGCAGAAGGAGATGATTATTGGATGATCGCAATGCAAGAGGAATTAGATCAGTTCAAGCGCAATGATATTTGGGATCTAGTTCCTAAGCCTAAAGGAAATCAATTATCAGCAGCAAATGGGTTTTCAAGAACAAGCTAGATGAAGATGGCGTTGTTGTCAAGAACAAGGCCAGGCTTGTTGCTCAAGGCTACAATTAGCAAGAAAGAATCGATTATGATGAAACTTATCCTCTAGTAGCCCAGCTCGAAGCCATTCGAATCCTTTGGGCTTTCGCATCCCATATGAACTTCAAATTGTTTCAAATGGATGTCAAAAGCGCTTTCTTGAATGGATTCATTCAAGAAGAAGTCTATGTTCACTAGCCTCTAGGCTTTGAAGATGCAAAGAATCCTGAGCATGTCTTCAAATTGAAGAAAGCTCTTTATGGATTGAAGCAGGCTCGAAGAGCTTGGTATGAGAGGCTGACCAATTTCTTGATCATCAAAGGCTATGAAAGAGGGAAAGAAGATACAACTTTGTTTATCAGGTGAAGGAAAGAAGATGTGTTGCTAGTCCAAATATATGTTAATGATATTATATTTGGAGCATCTGATGAGAAGCTATGCAAGGAATTCAGTAAGAAGATGAAGAGTGAGTTTGAGATGTCTATAATTGGAGAGCTCAATTTCTTTCTTGGTCTTCAAATCAAGCAAACTGAGGATGGAATTTTCATAAGTTGAGTAAAGATGAAGCTGGTAAACCAATAGACAGCAAATTCTATAGAGGAATTATCGGTTCTCTTCTTTATATCACTGCTAGTAGGCCAGACATACAGTATGTTACGTGCTACTGTGCTCGTTATCAAGCTAATCCTAGAGAATCTCTATTTAGCAGCTATGAAGAGAATTCTCAGGTACTTGCAACGCTTAATTGAAGCAGGTCTGTGGTATCCTAGTAGTTCAGATTTCAGTCCTAGGAGATTCATAGATGCTGATTATGGAAGAGATAAACTTGACAGGAAGAGTACAACAAGGAGGATGTCATTTCCTTGGAGAGTGTCTTATCCCTTGCTATAATAAGAAGCAGACTTCTGTCATGCTGAGTATAACTAAAGCTGAGTACATGGCTGCAGGAAGTTGCGTAGCATAATTACTTTGGATAAAGTAGCAACTAGAAGATTATGGCATCAAGTCTAGTTTTCTCAAAATTATGTGTGATAACAAGAGTGCAATTGACTTATTCAAGAATCCAATTTAGCATGGGAGAATGAAGCATGTTAGCATCAAGCATCACTTCATTAGAGATCATGTGCTACGAAGAGATGTCAAGCTAGAATATGTTCCATCAGAGGAATAACGTGCTGATATCTTCACCATGCCACTACCAAAAGAATAATTCTATATATTGAGGTAATTGATTGGTATGGTGAATCCACGATGAAGAAGGAGTGTGAAAATCTCAAAAATTTGGCTAAGTGTTGGAGATGAAGCATGAGATGACACATGGATAACACCTTCTAGTTTTCAAAGAAACGGTGTGAGTTACTATTCCCAGTTAAAATTCAAACCTCTATGTTTTCAAAATTCGCATGCTTGAAGTGGAACCTTTTTCATCAAAACTCATTGTTTTACTGAAGCGGTTCATTAGATGTTAATCACAGCATTCATTTTCAATTAGAAGCTGGGATTGTGGCATGTATCAGGAGAGCTGAGATGTTCTATAAAAGTTAAACAATTGAGGGAAATGGATCACTTGCTTTCTTCAAATTTGAATCTTCAGAGCATTCAAACCCTAATTTCCTCTACATTCAATCCTCTCTCCAAACTCTAAAATGGCGAGAACCAAAACAACCTTCCGAATTAAGGCTACCACCCTTATGAAGATTGTGGTGAATAATCAAGGAAAGACGGAGAAGATAACATTAGAAGAAGGAACTCGTCTTGATAAAATTGAGTGGGAGGACAACTTGGATTTTGGTCCAGTTTATGAAGTTAACTATGAAGGGCTGTTACTGAACAAGACCATGCATTTGGTAATCAACCAACAACACCTTAGTTCATTTCTGAAGATGGAAGGTCCAGCTATCTCAGGACTCATTAGGGCCTTCTACACTCATTTGTATACAATTAAGGGTCGTAATGATGTCGTGTTGATGTATTTTAGAGGTAAATTCATTCTTATTTGCTCCAGGCTGATAGTGAGCATTCTCAACATGCCCCACTCAGGCACTCAGCTTCGCAGATCCGGCGATGAAGACGTTATCATCATTCCCGAAGATTGGGAGCTCCCAACGAACTACTTATCAAGGGAGATTACTGCTAGCTGGATGTCATGGACAGCAAGGATGTGCCATGAGCTAGCATTGAAGTTGCTACTACCTAAAACTAGCTTATTGACTAGCTACACTTATTTCGAGCATTGTGTGGTCTACCATATGGTAGAGGGTAAGAAACTAAATTGGCCTATGTTGATTCTTCATCACTTGACCAAAGTTACTATTGTCTATCACTATACCTCATAACCGAGATAATGAGGGCAGTGATGTCTATGTAGACGAGTTTATGGGGGAGTTCGGTAACTCAGTTTTGCTAGTGAAAAGGATACTTGAAATGTCTCACTTTAGTAAACTAGTCCATACTAGGTACACCAAGGCACAACAAAAGCATAAGCAAAAGTGCATGCTGACAGTATTGCTTGAGGACATTAGCAAAGAGTATGAGGATCAGTTCATGGTGGACTATGGGGAAGATGCAAACTTTGATGAAGTCCCCATTTCTAGCATACTGGAGAAGATCCCTACCTCCTCCTCCGTAGCTTAGAAGGCTGCTTTATCTAAGGCCAAGGGGAAGAGCCCAGCCAAGTCCAATGAAGCTCCTATTCAGCATCAGCGAAGGAAGATGCAAGCCAAAACCCACACTCAAAGGGAAGTGGAGGCTAAGCTGCAAGCTGAGTAACAAGCTGAGGAGAAAGAGATAAAGGTTGAGGCCAACGAGTCCTTGAACCAAAGGAAGCGCAAAATGGTATTCTCAGACGATACTGAGGAGTAAGGCAAGGCCAAGAAATGCAAGGAAGAGGACCAGGATGTGTCCAACTTTGCTGAGAACATTCAAGGAGTTTTTGCCAAGTTAAAGGGCACTCAGTGAAAGGGTTCTACTACCACAAGGCCTCTGCAAAAAAATGTGCAGGTGGTAAGCAACAAGGAGGATGTTGGAGAAACCATTATCCAGATCTCTAAGGAGTTCGATCCTCAGGATACCAGCATCCCCATCCCTAAGTTCACTCATGTTGAGGAATCTGCTCCTCAACATGGGCAACCTTAGGCTAATCCATCCTTGGATCAAACAACCAACCTTGAGGTTCCTAAAAATCCTACCCCTTCTCCTTATCCTATAAATTCTTCAAAACCTCCTCTTGTAAATTCTTCTATTCTCTCAGGTTCTACTTCTATAGATCCTGAAACATAGAAAACCACCTCTCCTTCTTCTTCTAATAATGTAAATTCCCCAATTCATATCTCTTCACCTATTAATTCCCAAGATTCCTTTCCTTCTCCTCCACCATCTCTTATACATTCTCAACAACCAACCATTTCTTCAAGAGCCATTATACCTTCTATTCCACTCAAACCAAATTTCTCAACTGTACATGTCTCTAAACCTACCTCTTCTTTAAACCCATCCTCAACCCCCTTAACCCCTCTAGTTAAGGAAGTTCCTAATGCTGAGAACTCCGCTTAGTAAGAAATAGTAAGTGGTCAGAATGCTGAGGTAAATTTTACAGCCAGTGATGCACCTAAACCCAACAGCAAGCCAGCAATGGTTGATACATCTTTCTTTGCACAGATTCATGAGTTAGCTAGAAAGTAATTTCCTGAGCTCAGGATTGATGCTGAGTTAGATGGAGCAGTAGGCAAAATGCTACTTCCTCAAGAAATGACAGACTTATCATCCAGGCCTAAGGTTAATTTTCTTGAATTCGAACAACACAAAAGTGTACCTAGAGACTCTCTATACTTCGAGGAGTTTGAGAGAATCCAAGGAAGCTTGTTGGTTATTTGAAATCATTTGGAAAAAGAGAGTGCCAAAAGCTTGGTAGATAAGATGGTCCTAATCCTGAATGGGTTAATAGACTCTACAGCCTAGCTTGGGGTAGCCACTACATCTATCCCCACGTCTAATGTGAAAATGCAGTCGCAAGAAAGATAAAGGGTAGTGTAGACACTGCTACTGAGCAGTTGAGTCTCTTGAGTACCAATATGGCTACTCAAGTGACACAGATCCATGAGCTTGGTAAGGAGCAGGCCAAAATAAAGAGGCTAACCGATCACAAGATTGAGGATATCTTGAAGGAGGTAGCATCTACAAAGGACATGAGCTGCAACATAGCAAAGATGGTGGAATTCGAGTCCTAATTCTTGCTTGTTCACAATAATAAGTAGGATGAAGTCCTCAAGATCCTCAAGGGTATCTCTAAGTAGCTGGACAAGGCCCCTGTCATTGATCTTGATCCTCTCCATATCACATCACGAAGAAAGTCTCTTCTTTAAATAAGTTTATAGTATCTGCGATAGGAAAAATATTTTCAGACATGCCTATGCCAAGTGCGCCTCCAACTGAATCCCTCTGCCTAGAGACCAGAATGTCACTCCACAAGAAGCTAAACATCATTAAATCTAAGGTGAAAGATCTAATGAAGAAGGTGGACATGCTACTCAAAATGGGGGAACTGGATGGAAAAGACATCAATTACACTTCCAAGAGTATCGAATCCTTTGGTCCTAAGCTACTTGATATTGAGGCTCAGCTGAAGATTGCACTGATTACAATTGACTTTTATGGTCTTCTTCAATGTTTTCAACAGTTTTCCAGTCAAGGCTTTGACCAGATAGCTCATCTCTCATGCTGCCATCATCTTCTTCTCAGTGAGCTCAATGACCAAGACTTCCTCTCAATAAAAGGAAAGGAGCAACTTGAGCAAGAGATTTCCCCAGTGATTATTAGCCAGCAAGAGAGCTTCCAAGCTGTAGTTGAATGTCTATCTTGATCAAATTATTTAAGGTCAGATAGCAAAGGGGGAGAAGGTAGCTGAAGATGCGCTCAGAATGGCAAATCTTAACAAAGGATCTTCTCCGGGGCATTCTCAACTGTTGCATCCATCTAACAAGAACAAGACTACAGGATCTTCCTCTTCCACACTTAAAAGATAGATTAGGCCATGTTCCAATAGATGAAGAACTTGTAATAGGACCTCATTGTAATCTTAGCTCAGGATAGGTTTTATGTACTAACTAAGTTATCTTTTTGAAATAAATAAAAATACAAGTTTTTACCTCAAGTTAATATCTTCTTAACTTTTTATACTGAGTATGTTTTCTATTGCTCATCTAACCATGTGATACAGGAAAACATATAAGAGACCAACCCTTTGAAGATAAGCTGAAGTAAGATGAAGTCCCAAATCAAGAAGATATCCTCTATGTAGGGGGGAGCTGAGGTGCTTGTAGAAGACTCACTCAGTATGGGGGAGCTCAAGCTGATTAAAGGAAGTCACTCAACACAAGGGAATTCTTATATCGCTTTCAGGTATTTTGTAATCTCTAAACTATTTATTCAATTAACTTCTTCTACTACCTAGTTTGCTATCTATCCAAAATGGGGGATATTGTAGAACCTAAGTTAATAGTGCCACACAGTATTGAGTAGTTTTGGAAATAGCAAACTAACTAGGATAGTGAAATTAATTGAATACTAAGTAAACTCTTAATTAATAAAGCTAACTTGAGATTATTCAAGGGAGAATAACTCAGTATTGCTAGATGATTAATTAAGTTATGACTTAGAGTAAGAAAAGTTGAGTCTATGTTGAGTACTGCATAGTTTTGAATTACATCACTCAGCTCGTGCTAAGTTCTTACTTTTATTTAATTAAAAGTACGTTCTATTTGAAAGCAAGGTCATCCAATAGGAAGACTCCACATGTCAAGTGTCTCCGCGTGATTCTACCAACGTCAGCAAGCTTATCTAACAGGAAGACTCCATGTTGCAATATAACGCACCTCTCTCAAATTTAGATTTCTTGAAGACAAACGAGAATGTGTTAATAATTTTATCACACCTCAATGTTCAAAATCCTATCTCTAAATGTCCTGGAATCTGTCTCTAATAAGAATATTCGAAAGATTAAAGAGATGAGAAATTAAAGATCAGCGATCTCGTAAAGTTTACAACGACTACTTCTCAGAGCTTCAAAGTATAAATAGAAGACTGGAGCAGATGTTCAAACATGGTGAATCACCTTGAATTTCTTAAGAGCAAAAACTCTGCGCAAATTACTCTAGCCTTCAATGAAATTCCATCGCAAGCAATCAAGCAAACATCAAAAGTCTTATCTATTTGTAATAGAGAGAAACTTAGATTAACATTGTAAGGATTCAACACTTCTATAAGTTGAATTCAGTTCACCTTCTTGTTCAAAATCTGAGTGTCATTTTAGGTACCCAAACTGAGTTGAGCGATAGTTAGAAAGGAAGGTACTTTCTATAATAGCGTCTACCCGCTACAAAGGCTTCTCCACCTATTGAAGGAACTAATCACTAGTGGATTAAAGCTCGAAGATGGTATCCGGGGACTAGAGGTAGGCTAGGGGCCGAACCAAGATAAAATCTTAGGTGTAATCATTCTAACTCTAAGCGATTTGCTTTATGAAAGATCTGCTCATTCATCTCTGTCATTCACATATTTGATTGTTATCCAATCTATGCTGAGTAAGTCATACTCAGCTAAGAATTGAAGATAAACTGTGCCAGCAAAGCAGAGTAGTTTATCTGTTTTTATATCGCACTCAGAATGCATATAAAAATAGAACTTGGCGAATAAATTAGAAAAAGATTAAAAGTAACTAAGATAACGCATTCACCTCCCCTCTCTTGTCGTTATTAGCCTGTTTACGGACCAACACCCCTGGAAGAATCGTGCCACTGACATTCAAGTTAGGCACCACATCATTTGCCCTTTACTAATCGATGCAAATTGGTCACTGTTAGCGAAAGCATTCATTGCTATAGTAATCTCAGCACTCACCAACGATTAGTTCACCTATGGCTTCTACCCCACCCCAAGATTTTGTTCCTCTACCACATTCTCCTCTTATTATTAGCCATATTACTGAAATTGCATGGAGTGCGTTGTTCCGAGTTCAAACCCGAACCTTCACTAGAGTCCATGTATAGAATTTCTTCTTGATGAGCCATGATTGGAGAAAGGTGGATCAATCGATGAGAAGCCCTATTCCAAGCCCTTTGGTAAATAGGCTTTTTCTTGCCTGAAGTACATAGAAGATTGTCAGGGAATGCACATTAAGTCATGATGCGTGATTGATGCTAGAAATGTTAATATTATGGTTGCGTACATGAAGAGTTAACGTGCCATGATGCAAGATAAAAATCAATCAAAACAAAGTAGAATCGTTAGCCCAAGTGATAAGAATGAAAATCCAGTGGATTCGAGATCTACACTTTATCTATGAGATAGTGTGAAAGGGAATGATGTGATGAAGTGACCTAATTACCCATGTAGTGATAGGTAAAAAAATCGAGATCTAGTGTTGTGACAAGATCTCATGAAGATGTCCAATTATTTTTGGGTAAGCGATGTGACATACCTTAATGAAAAGTAGTTAAAAAACATGAAAACAACTATTGTATATAACACATAGATGAATGTTTTGGCTCTTTTTGCCTCATTGGGGCAAGGTCTTGGATGTCAGTAGATATCATTATAAAAGGTATGTGTTGATGCATGGATTGTTGCCCTTTGCGGGGCGGGTAGTTCAGGTGAGTAGCAAGGTTTTTGAGGTAAGTTTGCCCCATGTGGGCTTAGGTTAGGACATCAACTGGGATATCCTTTAATATGGTTCGTGTTCATGTTTGCCTCATGTAGGCTTTTGGTATGTATAATTGCTCCCAAAAGGGCTATAAATTAGATGCCAAATGGGTATCATGCAAAAATTCGAGTAGGTTTGTCTTTGGAGTCGGACATCAAGTCACGCTGAAAAATGGGTAAGTGATGCTACATGATTCTACTTGGTTTCATGCTATCCTAGGGTGACACGATCTCGAGTGTCGTCTATATCCTAAATGTGATGAGAACTACTATAGTTTTGTAATACTTCAATGAGTGTGTGCATTCAAATGTCTGCATTAAGATTCGTGATCAGCATGGCAAATTTGTACAAGGCATGATTAATCATAAAACAATAAACACATTGGACATAGCATATAATATCCAACTTACAACCATACAACTCCCGCGCGTAGGATTTTTGGATAGTCTCTATCTTAGTTTTGGTTTGTCTTAGTACCACAAGGATACTAAGGAGCGCACCTGCAAGAAAATATAATGCATGGTCGTTCGTTGGGTAACACCCTAGGGGAAATGCCTACAGCTTATTTACAGGAAGTTTATAAATAGGTTGCTGATATAGAAGGTTCTTGTTGCACTAAAATACACTCCAAGCCTCTCCCCAAATGGGTTCTGACGAGGGAGGTACATGAGATATGACAACAAGTGCTCCACCCGCTCAAGTACTATCTTTTCTCAAGGAGGCAGATACGTATAAGAGAATGTTTCGTGATAATAGGATACCTTAAACTTATGGGCTAATCCCCTCTATTGCAATGCGAATTTTATGAATATGTCATAATTAAGAAAATATGGAATAATGTGATCAAAAATTTTCAGCACTTATCCAAAATCTAAAATCTTTGAAAAAATAAGTTTTTAGAAAATATCCCCAGCAGAGTCACCACTGTGAGCGGACGATACAGAGCGATGGACAGAGAACGCACGGAGATGAAAGGTGCGGTTCACCAGGGTGTTTAAGTTGAAAATAAAAAGGTTTCGAGTCAAGGACCCGGAAGGTTTGAAAGAGAAGGCAATAACATTTTTAGGTCGGTTAAACCTGAATCCACCATCTCTTAGTGTAGAGTCACCACCTGGATTAGCTCTTTTTTTGAATTAGAGTCGTGCGAGGCTTAACGTCGGGGGACGGCCCATTAAGACACAAAGATTCAAGTTCGGGAAAATATATTACATCTATAGAAAACCGTATTTCTTAATTTTGCATATTCACACTTATGTCATTTTTCAAGTTATTATGCATGGTTCAAGTATATTTGAAAGTGATAAATCCATCCATAAAGTAGTAAATAAATGCGGAAATAAAAGATTAAAAATTACAAAACCTTGGGGATGAAACGCCCGCCTAATCTATCAATTACATTTCCCAAAAAAATATTTGAAATTGCGATACCTAAAGGAAAATTAAAATCCTAAACATACATCTAATCCTGCATCCACAAAGGTTAGCATAGGGTATGTTATAATACATTACACGTTTGCTCGATTTTGATTGTAGCGAGGCCCGTGTGGCCTATTGAAAAATCACGGTAATGGATTTGTCATTTGAAATAAAAAAATTCATTTTATTACATGTTGGTTGCTCGTTTTAATTAATGAAATTGCTCGCATGGTAAAATAGTGGGGGCTGTTATCTGGGAATATATTTTTATTCCCTTTGTGGGGGTATTCTAACATATATCTCCATTAATAAGGAAATTACAAATGAAGAAAGAAAATTACAACATTTAGAATAAAATAGAATTAAAGTAGTCCTAGGTCCACAAATAAAATCAGAAGAAGAAATAGTAGACAATGAGCACAGAATTAGTAGTTTTAGGAACTCAAAGGCTTACCCTTACGAAATGAATCCACTTCAACAATATCCATTCGACCTTAGAAAGTAGTCCCCATCATCTTTTAGTTTTTGTGGTTAAAAACTTGGTGTAAATCTTTTAAATACCTGTTTAATTCCTAAAATTGGTTGCAGTTCTAAAAGCTAAATTTTTCTCTAAAAATTTTCGAGTCCCGATTACCAAAAATTCCCCAAATATATATAGGGAAAATCACAAAAATCCAAAAAAGGTAGTAAAATCAGACGGGGCTAGCTAGAAATTCTGGCAGGCCTTGGCAAAGTTCTAGTGAGGCAGATCCCTAATTCCGGTTTTTGCGATTTTTTTGTAGTTTCCATGTATTTTTGTATTTTTTTGTATTTTCAATTAATTTATTAAAAAAATGAGAAAAAAATTAATTAATTTTATTATAACTTTTAAATTTAAAGACGAGGAACACTCCCATTTGAAGGCGTCTGGATAATCGAGAATTGTGTGATTCAAGGATAAAATCCTGAAAAGGTCATCATCATCGAACACGCGAGCTGGTACAAAATCCCATGCTCACACGTGCCTATCTATCAACGAATTTCTTGAAGGAAACGAGTTTTTGACGCATCAAGATCAACAGATTAATCTTGTGCCTCAACGATCGAAATCTCTTTCTTTAAACATCTTGGAATTTGTTTCAAACGAGTAAATTTGAAAGATATGAAGAGAAGAGAAATTGAAGACAAACTCCAAATGAGAAGTTTGCAATGGCTACTTCAAAAAAACTTCAAGTAGAAATAGAAGATTGAAGTAGACATTCAAACTTGGTGAATCACCTTGAATTTCTTAAAGAGCTGAAACTCTATTCAATCATTGCCAGCTTTCAGAAATTCCAAATCAAGCAATCAAGCAAATGAAAATCTTCCAATCTATTTGTGTTAGAGAGTAATCACTTTCGAATTAATATTATAAAGGATTCAACATTTTTATAAGTTGAAATCCTCAGTTCGCAATCTCTTTTCAAAATTCTGAGAGAAAGTTTAGAAGGGTACCCAAACTTTATTTAAGTGGTAGTTGAAAAGGAAGGTACTTATGTAATTGTGTCTACCCATTGTAAAGGCTTCTTCACCTAAGGAAGGAAAGAAAAATATTAGTGGATTAAGGCTCGGAAAGGAATCCGAGGATTAGAGGTAGGCTAGGGGACGAACCAGGATAATATCTCAGGTGTTAAGTTTCTAACCTTTGCTACTTATCTTTATAGCTTTATGACATTCATCATTCTCTATGTTTTACAAATTATTTCTTGAAAAACCAATCCGAGCTGAGTAAAGTACTCAACAGTGATTGAAGATAAATTGTGCCAGCGAAGCTGAGTAGTTTATAGCTTTTAGACCTAGCTCAGCTCACCTCATTTAGCACGCATCTAAAAAATTGAACTTGGAAAATATTTTTTATAAAACATAAAAGGAACCAAGTAAAGTATTCATCCCCTCTGCTATTCATATTAAGCTGTTTCAGACCAATAACAATCCTTAGAACCTTAACGAGGTTGACTTCCAAGGTTAATGTGCCTAGTTATATTCTCGAGGTGGTGTTTGAGTTGCCTTTTTGGATTAATGTTCCTAGCTGACAATGTTGACTTCTAGGAATAATGTACATGGTAGCCTTCTTGATGTGATGCTAGAGTTGCTTTCTAGGACTAATGCACTGATGAGGTTAACTTCCAAGATTAATGTACCTAGTCGCCTTCCCAAGGTGACGCATGAGTTTCTTTCCAAGACTAATGTTCTTAGCTAATGAGGTTGACTTCCAAGATTAATGTATCTGTTTCTTTCCCAATGTGATGCTTGAGTTGCTTTCCAGGATTAATGTTCCTAGCCGATGAGGTTGACTTCAAGGATTAATGTACCTAGTCACCTTTTCGAGGTGAAGCTTGAGTTGCTTTCCAGGGTTAATGTTTCTAGCTAATGAGGTCTACTTGTAGGATTAATGTACCTAGTCACCTTCCCATGGTGATGCTTGAGTTTCTTTCCAAGATTAATGTTCGTAGATGATGAGGTTGAATTCTAGGATTAATGCACTCAGTTTCCTTTCCGAGGTGATGCTTGGGTTGCTTTCCATGATTAATGTTCCTATTTGATGAGGTTGACTTTCAGGATTTTGTACCTAGTTATCTTCCCATGGTGATGATTGTTGGTTTCCAGGATTTTGTACCTAGTTGATGAGGTTAACTTCAAGGATTTTGTACCTAGTAATCTTCCTGAGGTTGTTTGATTGGCTTTGACATTAAGTACTAAAGTTATCCTCAAAACATAGAAGGCTTATGTGCTCTTTGGAAATCTCTAACATGGTATTTTCTCATCTTACGAAATTTGTTAAGAAGTAAAGGGTGCTGAAGTTGACCTCAGAACATGGAATTTTCCCATAGTGTTTAGAACCCCAACCTAAAGCTTTCTTGATTTTTGGGATCTCCTAGAAATGATGAATGTTTAAGTTGACCTTAGAACATGGAATTTTCCCTCGCTCTTTGGAACCCCAACATGGAGCTTTTCCTAATTTTCGAGACATCCAAGAAATGCACTGGTTTGTTTTGGTAACTTGAAAATGCAATAGAGTTGTTTTTTTGAGTTAGTAGTATCAATAATTGCATTTAAACTCTTTGATTGTCATTTTAGAAACACAATTTTGTACCCCTTCAATAAAGAGTTAAAACGAAGAGAAACTTAATTGATTTGAAGAAATTTGGCCAATTACGAAAATTTTGTGGTGGCATCTTTGAAAAGATTGAATCTACCCCTTGCGTGAGTCCAGATTTGACTCTTGAGGAGATTCGGTTCCCTTAGAGTTGCAATTTCTTTGGAGAAAAGATTTAGGAAGTAATACTAAGTGAATGAAGGGATATGTGGTGATTGGTAGAGAAAGTGGAGTTAAAATTGATTTTATTAGAAAGGGGTGTGCAAGGCTTTTATTTCCAAAAATTTTTGTTTGAAAAATCGATTTGATTTTGATCCCAAAAATGTAGTTGGGAAAAGTCTGCATGTAAGAAAAAATTATTATGAAGTTAGTATTATGTGAAGGCATATTTTAACTCCTTGATTGATTTTGCGCAAGAAAAATATTTTGCCACTTCAATCAAGAGTCAAAACATGAAAAAAATTGGTTACGTAAGAGAAGGCCTTATCTAAAATATTTATCGAGGTAAAACTACCACTTAATTGAACTGCTGATTTCTAAAAAATGTGACGTGACAAGATGAAGTTCTAGCAAGATAGTTGCGTGGCAAGGTGAAGTCATGGTAAGATAGAGACATGATAAGGATAGAGTTGATAAGATCCTGTGACAAATTATTCACGCATATATGTGCATGTAAATAAACCAATTTGAATGTTCACATGTATGCTACGTAAGTGGTTAGTTGTTTGTTTACATGAATGATTGTGAGCATGCATGAGTATGTAATATTTCTTAGTTTTCTTTAGCCTGGATAGTTGATGCTCTTATGGTGACCATGCAATCCTGAGTGGTTTATGTGGGACTTCTTTGGGCTAGTCAATAGAGGTGGACTCGGGTCTGAGTCGAAGCTGGACCGAAGCCTAATTTGAAGCTTGAATCTAGTCTTGGGTAGATTTGGATATGAGTTGTCAAACTCTTGATACTCAGATCCCTATTGAGTATGGCATCAATGAAACTAACACTGATCTCGACTTGGTCCATTATTATTAAGCCTTGAAGCTTATGAGTTGCTCCCCATTGTGATGATCTTTCTTGGTCCATTATTATTAAGCCTTGAGCGTCTTTATGACTAACGAATACTGTTTGGGGTATATCATGATTTTTTTGGGTTTATTCGTGATATCATGGTACTTCATGAGTAATCTAAAACCTTAAACTAATAAAAGAATCAATGTGTGCTTAAATTAGTGTCTGCATAAAAGAATGTGGTTAGTGTGATATACATGGTGTGAGATGTTGATTTATTAACATATGTAATTGATGGGATGCGATACACACATAGTATGTAGCATGCACGCAATATACAACTCTTCCGACCATACACCTCCTGCAGAATAAAGGGTTAAGTTTCTAAATCTAAGCTTGGATCATCTTGACACCACGAGGATGTCAAGGAGTGAGCATGCATGATGCACATAGTGATGTTTTGGTATAACAAAGGGAAGTTGCTACGCCGATCCTATATGAGTTCGATCACAAGGGTTGCTGATATAGAAGGTTCTTGTTGCACTACGATACACTCAAAGCCTCTCCCGAAATAGGTACAAACGAGGGAGGTACATGCGATATGGAAACAAGTGATCCACCCACTAGGTATCCTCGATCCCCATGAGGTCACAAGTGATACTTTCGTGGCTTCACGGTAAAAATAGGGCACCCTAACCTTAAGGCTAATCCGTCTAAAGCATATGCTTCATGTTTGAAATATTTTAAAGGTGGAAAAAACTCATTAAATGACTTTTCAATACTCATTAAAGCCTTTTAAACTTTTAAATTTACAAAGAAGAACGATCCCCAACGGAGTCACTACTATGAGTGAACGACATTTTTGGACCCACACATTCGCTGCAAGGTGCCGGCCCCATGACATGGGGCGTGGGGGTTTTTTCAAAATGAAATGAGAAAAGAAAAAGTTTTGTAAATATTCGAGGCCTAAACCTCTCTCGTACATTTTTACGGAGTTGCCACTTGGATCAGCCCTTCAGGGAAATTCAATACAACCTATATCCGTTTATTATAAACCACATCGTAGTAAAGAATTGGGTCTGGATGAGTTTTTAATTACATATAATCAACCACCTTTAAAGCATTTCACATTATTTTCTAGTCATTTTCAATTTATGTTATAGTTAATCATACACATGTGACAAGTAATAAATAAAGAAATAAAAGAAGAAAAGAAAGTGATAAAAGAAGAAAATATGTGACTTCTTACCTAAGGGGTATGGTAAATAATAGTACAAACCATGGAGTAATATATTAATGGTCCTAAATACAAATGATCTACAAATACATTTTATTTACAATTGCTATACCCGTAGGAAAATAAAACCTTAACATACATCTAATCTAAATTACCTACATCCACAAAGGTTAGCACAAGATACACATCATCATAGCATAGTTAGTCAATCAAACAAGATACAATTAGTAGCATAAGTTAGATTAGGGTGAATATAGTGTGCTAATGTATTTAAAAATGGGGAATTCATGTTTCCCTCATGCTTTTACTGGAAAGTAATTTATTTTAGACTCGATATACCAAATTTTATTATTTAAGGTTTAATCATGGCATAAATGAGGCCAGTTATCGGGGAAAAATGGATTTCTCGTAGTGTGGGGCCTAAAATAGTAATAAAGAGCAGGAAAATAAATAAACTAGGTTAAAATATGAAAAAGATAGAAAATAAAACATAGAACATAAGAGCATGCCAAAGTGTTTCTAAAAGCTCAAAATCTTACCCCTCAACGTGAACCTGCAAGTTTTGGCTCCAGAAACGCCGAAGAAAGAGATTATGTAGTCGATTTGGTCGAAAAAGGCAGAAAAGTAGGTTTTTTAGTGAGGGGAATAGGAAATCCAGGAGTTAACTTTATTCCCAAAAAAATTCCTAAGTACTCTCTCTAGAATTTTCTCACTCTAAAAAATTTTCCAAAGAAGTAAAGTTTTACCCTTAAAAAATCTAATTTTTAGATTTATATAGTGGTTTGTAAAAATCATAAATAAGTGGAAATTGAAGGTTATTTCTGAGAAAAATAAAAATAAAAGAAGGGCAAAAAGGGAACAAATAAGTGGAGTGGGGAGCAAGTTAGTTGGGACCTGTTTAAACATTTGGGACCTACCCATTTGTGCGAGCCGGTGCTGGCCCAATTTGGTTCAGTCTTGGTTCCCCAAAAGGGGTTGGTCTGGGCCGGCATCGACTTGTTTATGTAGGCCAGGATTGTCCCAACAGACTAGGACCGACGTGGCCAAGGCCAGGACCAACCAAATAAGGTAGGCCAATCCTGGCACCGGTATCGGCCCTTAAAAGGACTGGTATTGGTCTGAGCTGGTTTGACCGGGATGGGCAAACTAAAATAATTTATTTTTATTTTTAATATTTTTTAAATTTCTTTTACTACTTTTTCAACTTTTCTATTATTTTTTGGGATGGCTTTGTTTTGAACGGTTTTGACTTCCATTACACTCAAGGATCTGCTCCAAACGTCTCGTAACCTCAAAGAGGATCAATGGAACAAAAGATGCAAGTGAAAATACTTCTCATCATTGCTTCGCAAGAGGGACCAAGAATCCCGTGCTCACATCAGTTTTGCACTCAACACATTTATATCACCATACAATAAACTTAACTTGGCTATGATTTTTAAATCCAAAGGAACAAGTTAAATGATCATTCACCCCCCTAAAATCGATTATATAAGCTAAGTGGACCAATAATTTAAATTTTGTGACAAATTTTTATTGTTTTGATTCTTTTCAACATGTTAAAGTACTCCCTGCTAACTATCTACTATGTTCCTAAAAGATAATAATTTCTCTTTTCTTTTTAGTTTTTGTGAAATATTGCAGAGATGATTTTATCTCTTGTTTTTGCTATCATTGATTGAGAAAACGACGAATCTTGGGAGTGGAACCTCTAGAATTTTAGGGAAGCATATGGTGACAAACCTGGTATGGTTGTTTTTTAGACTATCATATAAGTATTAAAAAAGACTGCATTGAAGTTTTACTCGAAGTTATGCATTGAATATGTACCTATCATTTGCTGAAAAGCATGAAATCAAGTTATAGGAGGAACTCATAAGAAACATCGAAGTACTTTAAGCTTGCAAGTTATCCCTGCACAGTTATTCATTTTGAAGCGAATTTCTCATTTGCCAAATATCAATAAAAGAATTCAAGGATATTTGATTGGTGTGGGTGTTAAGAAATGGAGCTGAGCACATTCAACCTCTAATTGATGCAATGCAAGGACATCGAATAATGCAGAGTCCTTCAATTCTATGACAAAAGCAACGAATAGCCTTCTCATTTCATCCCTTGTCACTTTCTTGCAAAATTTGGTGTAAAAGATTTTTAAAATGAAGATAATCATTGTGAAAAAAACTCAAATTGATCTGATTAAGAGGTATCATAAGAGAGTACGAAAAAAGTATGATCGAGCTTCAAAATGGAGGTTGGCATGTCTTCTTGTTCCATTCTTCCTTGTGATTTTCATTTTTTTCATTTGATGATGCATGATTGTTTTAAGTTTTGTTTTCTTTCTTCGTTTGTGTCATCTACTGATGATTTGGTGTTTGTGAAGAGGAATGGTTTCAAATACATTATTCATATGATACATCAGACATGTACATGTAAAAGGTTTCAGATTGATGAGTTTTCTTATGCCTATGCACTTGCTTACATAAGGAAGAACCATTTATCATCATTTAATTTTTGTTCTCCTTATTTCACCAATTGCAACTTATGCTAAAACTATTTTCCCATGCCTCCGAGTAATTCTTGGGAAATACCTTTAGATATTGAGTATTAACTCATTCTTCCACCGAAAAATTTATAAATATATTTCAAATTCTTTAAATTCTATTTTCATTGATGTTTAATTCTTATTTATTTATCTTTTATTAATCTCGAGATTAGTCTTATTCTCAAATCTGGTACCTACCACGTAGCTACCAGTTTCCTACCAAATGGGTTGTTAACTTTCTATGCTATCAACTGCAATATTTACAAAATTTGTTCTTAATAAAATTAAAAACAAAAATCATAGATTTTTAATGATATAAAGTTACTCATAAAACTAAAAACTGTTAAAAACTTGTTCAAAACCACATAAAAACCAGAGATTTAAACTTGTTCTATTTCGAATGAAACTACTCCTAGTCATTCAAGTCTTCAATCGTATTGTACATATCATTCTTGCTGTCTTCATTGGTTCCCAAATCTTTTTCCTCATGATTGTATAAGCTCAATATTAATCTTTTCCATCGCTAATTTATATCAAATTTGTTTTACATCTTCTTTTACTTTATCTCGTATTTAACATAGCTAAAAATGTAGACACCACAATCATTTCAAATTTCATTCAAATAACATCTTGTTAGTATTTCATTTAATCTAGAGAGAGATAGATTAATAGAGAGAGAGAGAGAGAGAGTGTGTGTGTGTGTGTTTATGTGTTTTTTTTGTCTTATATGAACTCACCATGTTTTCTTCTATGGCAAGTCATTTACCATCACATTCTCCCAATATTCTAGTGGGTCTATGTCTATGTGTGTTTATGAATTCATATATTAAGTGTTAGGCTACACATTTTATTTTTGGATATAGTATGGTAGTATGGTATTATCCTTAAATATCTTGTTGTTGCGATTGTTGTGTTGTTTGAGTAAGGCATGTCTGTAAAGAATCATATATGTACAATTTTCTTTTTTTCAGCTCGAACCTCCCTAAGATCCAATGTTCTTTCTCTACCATCATTGGAAAAAATACTTGGTCAACATGTTCCTACGACTGAATAAATTGCATCTTGTTGCCCAAGATGCATGATGCAATAGGATCTCCCAAGTTTATAAAATTTTTCACTTCTTCCACTTTTCCTTCTATGTCCATCATCCAATGTACTCCTTTAGCACTCCATCAAATTCCAAGTTTGTTGTGGTGAAATAATATTTGATTCGATTGTAATGTTTTCTTTTTTTCCTCAGGTAATTGTTAGTATGATATAGCTTAAATAACACATCGGAGGGGGTGAATGCAGTTACTTGGTAATTTTTAGATTTATGAAATTATTTTTCCAAGTTTAGATTTTAGATGCATGCTGAGTAACTGAATGCTGAGTGCAAGTCTAAAAACTATAAACTACTCAACTTCACTAATTTAGTTTATCTTCAATCAATGCTGAGTACTTTACTCAGCTTGGATTGCTTTTTCAAGCTTAGTAATAAAAATAGAGAGAATGATGAATGAGCAAGACACTATAAAGATAAGTGACAAAGGTGAGAAACTTAAAACCTAAGATTTTGTCCTAGTTTGACCTTGAGCCTACCTCTAATCCTCGAATTCCTTTCGAAGCTTCAATCCGCTAGTGTTTCTAACCTTCCTTAAGCGGAGAAGCCTTTACAGCGGGTATAATGTTTATAGAAAGTACATTCCTTTCTAACTGCCACTCAAACCACAAAATATGTACTCTTCCTAAACTGTCACTTAGATTTTGAATAGAAATGTGAACTAAGGATTTTAACTTATAAAACTTGCCGAACCCTTTTTCAGTGTTAAACTAAGATTTGATTCTCTCGATTACAAATAGGTTAGATAATTTGTGTTTTCTTGGAATGCTTGATTTAGAATTTCTGAATGATGGAATATTTTGACACTATTTTAGCTCTTAAGAAATTCGAGGTGATTCATCAAGTTTGAATGTATGCTTCAGTCTTCTATTTATACTTGAAGATCTTCGAAGTAACCGTGGCAAACTTCTCACCCTGACTTTGTCTTTAATTTCTCTTCTCTTTACAGCTTTCGAATTTGTCCATTTGAAGCAAATTCCAAGATGTTTAGAGACAGCAAATTCGAAAGTTTAAGCACGAGAATAATCCATTAATTTGAATGCGCCAAAAACTCGTTTCTTCAAGCAATTTAGTTCTGATAGAGAGGTTCGCGAGATGCAATGTGGAGACTTGTGATTTGTCTTATTGCTGATGTTGAAGAGTTGCATAGAGACACTAAGAAATGACTCATGTCAGAGGATTCCTTTTATCTTGGACTTTAGTGAGGAATTTCCAACATTCCATACTAGACACCTTTTCGTTGTAAGGACCACTTCAAATATCTTCTTTAATTTTAACACTTTTTCTCCTGAAAAGCATCAAAGGAATATTCTATCCCTCACTGACAACGTTAAAAGCATATGTTTCATTTTATTCTCTAAGTATCAAAGAATTCAGCTTTTATGAAATAAAAGCTACTCAGCTTCATTAAGTCTATATCTTATAAACTATGTAATACTAGGATGAACTCAACTTTTCTTACTCTAAGCCATAACTTATTTAAAAACACAATAAACTGAGTTTTTTTCCCTTAAACAAACTCAAGTAAACTTGTTTAATTAAGAGTCTACTTAGTACTCAATTAATTTCACTATCCTATATAGTTTATTACTTCCAAAACATTTTGTGTACTGTGAAGTACTATTAACTTGGGTTCAACAGTAATACATCCTGAATTTGATATGTTGAAGTAACAATCATATCAGATTTACAAGTTATTAACGTAAGCACACACTTCAAATGTGGTTTTAGCACATCCTACTAGATAAAACTATGTTCACAAGATTCATTACACTTTGTTTTTCCTAGAAGATATCTACCAGTTTGCTACCCGAAACTTACCAAATTTAATTCTCTGTATGTTTTTAAATATTTCTAATCACTTTCAATTATCAGATTTATTTTCATTTACTTTGAGCACTTGTATTTTGTATTTTAATTCCTTTGAATAAGGTAATTAACATATTATTGTCTCCTACCAAGTACCTACCAGCTTCCTACCACATAACCTTTGATTTTTTTTCAAATATATTTCCTGATATTTCTTTCTTAAATGTTATTGTTCCTACCAGGATCATACCAGATACCTACCATGTAGAAAGTAGTCTATTTGATTATGAGTTTTCAAGATCTTACCTCCCTTGCAAGGTATTCTCTTGGGAAGAAAAATTATGCCCAAAATGTCTTGCTTGATATGTCTTTGACCTTATACATAAACCTTCAAATCACATCATTTTTGTATGACTTTTATCCTTGTTGAATGTTGTTATCATCAAAAGTAATAAGTTTAAGAGATATACAAGATCCGTAAAATATGTTTTTTTCACCATGTTTTCCATCTATCAAAAATTGAATTTAATCTTGAACAACTTTCTCATCCTTTATTGTCTGTCCAATCAAAGGGAAGTCATCGAGTATATATTTACTAACATCTTGTTTCTTTGGAATTTTGAT
The DNA here is from genome assembly GCA_949673415.1 of Euphorbia schlechtendalii. Taxonomy (NCBI): domain Eukaryota; kingdom Viridiplantae; phylum Streptophyta; class Magnoliopsida; order Malpighiales; family Euphorbiaceae; genus Euphorbia; species Euphorbia schlechtendalii. Next base: position 74,567 of record CATIWQ010179994.1, on the reverse strand, counting down.
CTAAAACTTGGTGTGTATGGGGTTTTCGACTTGTTTGAAGCTCTGGTTTCCCTCTTTGAGCGCATCTCTTGTTCATTCTCTTTTGTTTGTTTCATCTTCTTACTTTGTCTTTTTCTGCCATTTTCTTTCCAGATTTCTTTTCATGTCTTAAAATTTAGACAAAAAGCAATGAATTTTATAAGTATTTCATATATGTAATGATGTATGCATGCATTGTTTTTCATAATAGTATACGCACTTGCTTACTTATTTTCTTCCTTGATTTTTTTCATTGTAAGCACCCTCTATTTTATCAAGTTCAATGAGATTATTAGAGTGTAAAGAAAAGGATATTTATCCTGATAATATTTATTTATAGAATATTTGACTATATTTATGGCAATGTGTAAGAAGACGTATAAGTTTTGTTTAGCGTTTATACCTTTTTGAGGCTTTTTATCGTTCATGTCGCTTCCATCTCATTCTCACTTATTTTTTCTATTTCTTTGGCATTAGCTTTTTTTCTCCCTCTTGGTTACTCTGAGTTGATTCATCAGTTGGCTATGCGAGGATGTGGAACTTTGGTGTTGTTTTCATTACTCGCCTCTTTTTTGTCAAGGTCTTTGTCCTTTATTTTCCATCTCCTTAACTTGGCTAATGCGTGATTTTGATTTGATGACCTCCTAGTTCATGTCAATCAAGCTTATAGGTTTTTGATAAACCTTCTCTATTAATTGAAGAGCAGCACTTGATTCTACTTCTTCATTGATTGATGTCATAGGTTCTAGAGGAACCTTCTCTGTTGTAGTTTCTTGATTTTCTACAGCAAGGCCTGATTCTGCTCCCTCATTCTCTCTTCTTTCTCATTCTATCTCCATTTCATCTTCTTATCCTTGATTTTGATATTCTTTTTCTATGCTTTCCATTAAATTGTTGATTCTTCAATCTCTTTGCATACTTCTTTTTCCTTCTTTGTGTCATCTTTTTCAGTTTCTCCAAGGTTTTCATTTTCCTTTTCTCTTTTTTGCACTATAGTTAAAAATTCTGGTTGTCTTCCTTCTCTTGTTCATTTTCCTTTTGCACATCTTATTTTGAAAATAACATATAATAATTTTTTTATATTTACTTTATACCGAATTTGAACATTTTTTTATAGTTGCTTACCATTGTTGGTCCTCTTTAGCTTAAATAATCAAGCAGAGGGGGGTGATGCAATTACTTGGTGCTTTTTAATGATTTGTAAAAATGGATTACAAGTTAGATTTTAGATGCGTGCTGAGTGGAGTATGTTATGATTACTTGGACAATATTTTTAGCTTTTAAGAAATTCTAGGTGGTTCACCAAATTTGAACATCAACTTCATTCTTCAATTTATACTTGAATTTGTTGGAAGTAGTCATTGCAAACTTCTCATCCTAACTTGATCTTCAATATCTCTTCTCTTCATAGCTTTGAAATCTAAGCATTTTAAAAAAATTTCAGGACGTTTAGAGATAGAGAATTTGAACGTTGAAGTGTGAAATTAATCTGTTAGTCTTAATGCGTTAAAAACTCATTTCTTTAAGAAAATCCGCTCCAAGAGAGTAGCGTGTGAGATGCAACATGGAAGCTTGTAATTTGTTGGATTGCTGACATTGTAGAGAGCGCGGGGACACTAGAAAAACAACGCATGTCAGAAGATACCTTTTTACCTTGAGGCTTGTGAGGAATCTCCAGCATTCCGTACTGACACCTTTTCGTTGTGAGGACCACATGAATATCCTTTTTGATTTCAACGCTTTTTACCTAAAAAGCGTAAAAAGAATATTCCATCTTTCACATACAGAGTTAAAAGGACAAGTTTCATAACATTCCAAGTGTCAAAATAACTCAGCTTTCATTAAATAAAAGCTAGCTTCGCTGAGTTATATCACAGAAACTACATAGTACTCAACTTACCTCAACTTTTCATATTCTAAGCCATAACTTAATTAAACCTTAGAAAACTGAGTTGTTTTCCTTTAAACTAACTCAAGTAAACTTCTCTAACTAAGATTCTACTTAGTACTTAATTAATTTCACTATCCTAGTCAGTTTGTTATTTCCAAAACATTTTAAGTACTGTGAAGTACTATTAACTTGGGTTCAAAACTCTCCCCCATTTTGGAACAGATAACAAACTATATAGTAGAAGTTAATTAAATAAATAGTTTATGGATATAAGAATACCTGGTAAGTAATGTAAGACTCCCCCATGTTGAGTGAACTCCTTAGTAAGTATAGACTCCCCCATATTGAGTAGTTTTCCTTCAATTATCATTAGCTCCCCATACTTAGAGAATTTTTCTTTATCTTGGGACTTTGTCTTACTCAGCTTCTCCTTTGAAGTTATTCTTAGTTAATTCCTGCAATAGTTTATAAGCAAAAATAACACATATATGCAACAATTTAAGAAGTTTTTAACTTTCATATAAGAAGAAACTTGTCATTTTCATTAGTATTAACTTAGTCAGCACATAAAATTTTTTTTATGCTAAGTGATTACAATCAAAGAGCTATTACAAGATTTATTCTCTTCTAGATCTATCTACGGGTGCACTGGAATGGTTGATGCTAAAACGATGAGATGCCACCTCTCAAGTGCTGTTGATAATGTTGTTGCTGCTGATGAGTTGTTGTTATTGCTGCGGATGGTGTGGCCTTAAAGAAATAGTTGCTCTATGATGTTGGGCAACACGTTTGGCATCTTCTACTTGTTTCTCCCCCTTTGTTATCTGCTCAGTCACAATTTGATTAAGATAGACATTAAAGGTGTTTATCGCAGTTTGAAAATCCTCTTGCTTCCCAATTATCACTGGTGAAATCTATTGCTCTAGCTGCTCCTTTCCTTTGTTGAAATAACATCTTAATCATTAAGCTCTTATAGAAACAAGTGATGGAATCTGGTTGAATGAGCGATTTGGTCAAATCCTTGGCAGAAAACTATTGAAAGCATTACATAAGACCTCTAAAGTCAGTTACAGACAAGGAAATCTTTAGTCTTGCTTCCATGTCAACGTATCTAGGACACATTAGATGTACAGTTCATGCTGCGTAATCTTTATCCTTCTCATCATGATCTCTAGTAGTCACCAAATATTGTACATTCTCTTGAAGTTCATGAAGTTGATCATTCCGAGCATTCAGCTTATTATGTATAGTGAGATCGTTATTGGGGTCAACTAACTTAGTAGGCTTAGGAAAAAGTTTACCCATGGCATTTAGCAAATCTTTTTGAGCTTTCTACATAGAATCTTCAATATTATTCTTTGTAAGGGTTCAAGCTGAGTCAAGCTTATCAGCTAGTGCCTCCATATTCAGCACAGGCTTGTCCATTTTCTTAATAGCCTTGTCTACTATCTTCACAACTCTATCCACCTTCTTGTCATAGGCGACCATCAAGGTAGACATCCTTTCTATTAAGGTGTACATGTTATGCCCGAGATCCTTATTGGTTTCCAATTACTTTGATAAATCACTCAGCTTGTTGTCTGTGCTGGTTTTTATTTTGGCTTGTTCTTCACCAAACTTGTGAAACTGCTAGTCTGAGTTACCAATGTGGCCTTTAGACTATTAACTTGTTCTAAGGAAACATTATGTTTCACCTTTCTTGCCATTGCATTTGCAATGATAGTAGAAGTTGGCATAAAAGATACAACTACATTAAGCTAAGCTACAGAGTCAGTAAGCCCGGCTAGAATCAAAGCCATCTTGTCCACTCTTGGCGCTTTCTGTTGCTAGATGATTTCGATGGTAAATAGTCTCCCTTGTATCTTCTCGAATTCTTCAAAATAGATAGATTCAGTTGGGATGCTTGAGTGCTCATCAAACTCTGATATTTTGTCCTTCTTTTTAATGAACAAGTCCATCAATTCTTGTGACAATAACTTAGCTAACTGCACCATATAATTCAGCATCAGTTTTGAGTGTTGGGAATTTCTTCCTCACCAACTCTCTAATCTAAGCTAAAAATGGTTGAATCAGACTGGCTTGTTGCTGGAAGGAATTGCTTCTTTGGCTATAAAATTTACCTTACCAGCTTCTTCATTTGCTTTTCCTTGTTGAGTGTAGTTCTCAGTCACAAGAATTATCACTAATCAATGGAATTAGAAGGGTAGAGGATGGATTTGAACAAAAGTTATGGTTCAGAAGTGGTTTGTACAAATGAATTTGAAGGAATAGAGGTTGGTTTAGATTTTATAGGAGAAGGAATGAGTGTAGGTTTTTGTTTTGGAGGTGGTGAAGAATGGGTGGTCTTTTCTTGGGAGGAGTTGGTGGAGAAGAAATGTGAATTGGGGAAGTTACAGGAGATTTTTCTAAAGAAGGAGAATTTACAAGAGAGGTTCTTTAGGAGAGGAATTTACAAAGGAAGAAGGATTTTAGGATATATAGAGGAGATAGGTTCAAAATTTATAAAAGAAGTGGGGGAAGGAATTTGGTGTATTAATGGGTTGGCTGATAAACCCAAGGATGGGTCAGCCTCAGGTAACTCAGCATTATTATGAAGAGACTCAGTTTGCTGAGTGAGAGAGGATTTTTGGATGTTTTCACTAGAAGAACATATTCTTCTTGGTTGATGACCTCCATGTCATCATCATCCTCTTCGCTACTTAAGATTCGAACAATTCTCCTTGAGCGAGGTTTGGCAATTCTCTTCTTTTGAACTCCTTTCACCTTGGAGATTACTTTCTCCACTTCCTCAGTAGTGCCATGACTTATGGTTTCTCTATCCTCTTTGGCCTTTTTAGAGCTCACTTGCATTGCATCTTCCCTTGCCTCTTAGAATTTTCTCTTCTTTTCTCGCAATCCCTCGCTTAACTCCTTGGAAAACAAGCTTTCAATTTTTTCCACAAAAACTAGAGGAGGAGGAGGAGGGAGAGATGACTTGGTAACTACTGCAGGCTCTTCTTATTCTTTTTATTCGCCTCAACTTCCCTTTTAACATGAATTTTTAACTTCATTTTGTTATTTGCTTTGGCTTGAGATTAGTCCTTTGAGTCCCTGCCTTCACTTTTAGACTTGTTGGAGTAAAGATAATAGAATCTTACTCCAGCTAAGCTGATAGAGGCACTTCATCAGTAGTCTCATCAATGGAGACTTCATAATCCACAACAAAAGCATCATCATCTTCTTTGAGGACATATGCAAGGAACATGGTAGGTTTTACCCTAGCCTTCTTCTACTTCACATCATGGACCTTGGTGTACCTAGTATGGACTTGGTTACATTTTAGCTTTTTGAAATGCTGAAAGTCCAAGCACTTCTTCAACGAGGTAATGGTTTCTTCAGGTTCTTCAATGAGCGTAGAGATGTCCATTCTTATAGCCTTCGCGATGGCGGTGATGATGTAGTCATAATGATATAGATTCATAACCATGCTTAGGTGGCAAAGAATCATCATTGGTCAATTTAGCTTCTTCCCTTCCACCACATGGTAAACTACACACCTCTCAAAGTAGGTGTAGCTACTGAGAGACCCAATCTTTGGTAGCATCAGATTAACCATCAGTTAATTGCATGCTCTTACCTTCTAATCCGTGCCTAATGCAAAAATTTCCCCAAGCCATAATCCTTAGGTTACTCCCAATCCTCTAGGACAGCTACCCGCTCTTTGTCTCCATTTCTCCTTAGCACCGTGCCCTTTAATGGTATATTCAAGATGTTGGCAATAAGTTTGCATATTTCAGATAAGAAATTTTATCAATCTCTATCATCAGCAAGTCTATGAATCCTTCAATAGAGTAGAGATTTGTGTAGAACTTCCTGATTGATTCCTTGATAGTAGGGCCTTTTTAGAAAATAAATTGGGTGACATTTTGCTGCCTAATGACCCTGTGCATGATCTTGTTCCTCAACAAGCCATCATAATCTACTTAAAAAATGGGTTCAAAATCTTGATCTACGCCCTAATTGATCTTGGTAAACCTCGTTCCTTGAAGAAAATCACCTTCTCAGTTGAGCCATCAATGTGAAAGCACATATATCTCTTTGAATTCTTTTAAGGATTAGAGTTTTTTTTATATTCGCCATTTACAAATGAGAATTGAGAAAAAGGGAGATTAGGGTTATTTGCGAAATTGTTTGAGAGTTCAAATTTGCAAGTACCTATCCAGCAAGGTCTCTCTTTTATAGCCTCTTCAACTGCAAAAAGATATGTGGCACTCTCACAAGCCAAGATCAAGTTTAAATAGTGAGGGATTTAACTGACTTAATAAAACGATGTAGTTTTAATTTTAGACTGTTCTTATTCAAAACGCCCTTTAAATAAAGTAGCTTTTCAAATTTTAACCATGAAAACTAAACTAACAATGTTACTTTAAAAAGCTAACAGGGTTAAATACATGTTACCTCATTCGGCTGAGTTGAGACTTGATTTCAACACATAGCCATTGTGAGCACGAGATTTTGTACCAGCTAGCCCGTTCAATGATAACGGCTTTTTGAGATTTTTATCCTTGAATCACACAATTTTTTACCATTCAATGATCTTCAAATGGGAGCTCTTCTAGTTAAAAAAAATTAATATTTTTTCCCTAAATAACTATTTAGGACCGTAGAAAATATTTAAAAACCTCAAAGTGAAATTTTAAAGGTTTAAAATATTTTTAAGGGACATAAATAAATATTTAAGGGTCCAAAATAATTTAATTAAATAATTTTATTTTAAGAAAATATATGTATATATTTTAAGAAAAATAAAGAGAAAAAAAAAATATATATATATATATAATATTTAAAAAATAAATTAATTAATTAAAAAAAATAAATTAGATTTGCATTTTAACACCCTCGCCAACAAGGGTCAACCCTAGCTTGCGAGGGTGTGACAAAACATAATCAGAAAAATATTTCTCCTATAAATAGGGGGAATTTTCAGTAGAAAAGAGAGGAGAAATTTTACAAAAAAACGCTTTTCTTGACAAAGACGGGGAAAATTTTCAAAAAACGTAGACAAAATTCTTCTGCCTTTTTTTATAACGACTTTTGTTCATCTTTCTTTTTAAAAATCCTTTAATTATTTTCGGGTCTAAAACAAGTTTGGATTGCGGATTTAATTACTTTGAAATCAACTTCTTTCATATTTTTCTAAAAAATCCTCAAATATTCTCGGGCCTAAAACAAATTTAGAGGTCCAGTCTGAATATTTTTAGGATTAAAATAACATATTTTCACACAAATTAAATCAAAACGAATGAGGAGCACTCCCAAAGATCAAGCGGATTTGTCGACGTTGATTCGCAATGAAAGGGTAAGCCTCTGAGTTCTTACAGCTGCTTTTTTCTGTGTATTATATTTTTATATTTATTTTTCTTTTCTCCTAAATACTAAGACGAACTCGATTTTCGTCATCGACCTAGTATTTATTTATTCCTTTAAATTATATTTTATTAACTTATTTATTTATTTGTCATTATTTTATTATGTAACTTTCTTTTATTCTTTTAATTAATTTTTTTAATTTATTTAATTATGAAATACATGTTAGAATACCACTACGAAGGGAATTAAAATTATTCCTGGATAAAAGACCACACATTATTGCCGTGCGATCATTTTCACTAAATAAAAGTGAGTAACATACATGTTAATAAAATAAATCGTTTTAATCAAAAACAAGAATTTTAAACTGCAGTTATTTTAATTAGGCCACACGAACCTCGTAAAAATTAAATCAAGCATACGTGTAAATATTCATGTTGTGCTATATACCGTGTACTAACTTTTGTGGATGCAGGTTTGATGTATGTTTAGGATTTTATTTTTCCTTCCGATATCGCAATTTCAATTATTTTGAGAAATGTAATAAATAAATTAGGCAGGTGGTTGCATCCCCCGAGGTTTTGTAATTTTTAATCTTTACTTTCCGCATTTATTTGCTACTTTATGGATGGATGTATCGCTTTCAAATATACGTGAATCATACATAATAACTTGAAAAATGACATAAGTGCGAATATGCACAATTAAGAAATACGGTTTTCTATAGATGTAATATAATGTGATCCAATAAGAAATAAGCAACTTATCACGAACGCAAATATTTGAGTCTTAGTGGGCCATCCCTTGAACTTTAACCCTCACAAGACTCTAATTCCTGAAAAGAGCTAATCCAGGCGGAGACTCTACACTAAGAGATGGCAGATTCGGGTTTGACCAATCTAAAAATGTTTTCACTTTCTCTTTCCAACCTTCCGGGTCCCCGACCTAGTAATATCATTTTCAAAAAAAACACCCCGGTGGACTGCGCCTCTCATCTTCACACACTCTCAGCCCATCGCTCCCTATCGTCCGCTCACAGTGGTGACTCTGCTGGGTATTTTTCTAAAAACTTGTTTTTAAAGATTTTAGATTTTGGATAAGTGCCAAAAATTATTGATCACATTATTCCGTATTCTCTTAATTATGACATATTTATAAATTTGCATTGCAATAGAGGGGATTAGCCCATAAGTTTAAGGTACTCTATTACCGCGAAGCTTTCTCTTGTACTAATCTACCTCCCTGAGAAAAGATAGTACTTGAGCGGGTGCAACACTTGTTGCCATATCGCATGTACCTCCCTCGTTAGAGCCTTGGAGTGTATTTTAGTGCAACAAGAACCTTCTACATCAACAACCCATTTACAAACCTCATGTAAATAAACCATAGGCATTTTCCCTAGGGTGTTACCCAACAAACAACCATGCATTATATTTTTCTTGTAGGTGCGCTTGTTAGTATATTCATGGTACTAAGATGAACCAAACTTAGGATAGAGACTAGCCAAAAACCCTAAGCGCATGAGTTGTATGGTTGGAAGTTTGGACGTTGCATGCTATGTGCTACATACTTATTTTTGTACAAATGTCATGCTAACCATGAATCTTAGTGCAGACACTCGGACGCACACACACATGATGTAACATAACATCTTCTCATTGTCATGCTTAGGATTCTTTGACACTCGAAATCATGTCACCCTAGGAAAATATGAAACCACTTAGAATCATGAAGCATCATTCACCCCAATTGGTGTGATGTCCACTTGACATCCGACACTTAGCCCACAAGGAGCAATAAAACATCCCACACATTAACTATGAAATGTTCACTCAACATCCAAATCATATCCCACATACTAAATAGCCTAAATGGGGAAAATACCTACCCAAAAACATTTTTTCCTACATCACGTGATGTCCCTGCTAACATCCGAACCTAAGCCCACACGGGGTGAACTTATTTCAAAAACCTTACCAAATCCTCAAGGGTATACACTTAATACCTGAACCATCTTCCAACACGGGGCAATGATTCGTACATCACCACATACCCTCAAATAGCGATGACCACACAAGCATCCGAAACTCTACCCTAATTAGGAAAAATAACCAAATCATTCATTCAATAGCTACATACAGTGGTTATTTTCATTTCATCAGGGTATGTCGCACTGCTTACCCGAAATGATTTTAACCTCCTCATTCCATAAGATCTAGTCTTAGTATGAAATCTAAAACTATTAACCTATTACCACATGGTAACTTGGTCACCTCACTTACACCACTCATATTACAATGTCACACAAACATTGTACAGATCTCAAATCCAACCCCAGGTGTTGGATTTTCATTTCCACTTGTTTTTATTTTTATATAACGACTAACTTGTTTGTTTCAAATGGATTGATAAACATATTATTCACATCATGGCATTCTAACCCCTTTGTGAATGTAGCCATAACATTAAACATCTCACACATTTTTCACATCATGAATCATGTCATGAATCCCAAACGTATGGTTTGATCTTCTACTTGTGTATCGAAGTAGCTTGGAAAAGGCATGCTCACCACCTGGTCCTCATTTCTCCAATCGTGGCCAACCAAGAGGGGGTTCCGTACACTAACTTAAGTGATGACTTAGGTTTTGATTCAAATTTAGTTCAACGTACATCGATTATGGCCAATCCACATGAAGAAGGTGCGGGGGAAGATCACCCTATCCTTACGGGTCAAAACTCTTAGCACACACATCAGTTATTGGTGAGCATCGAGATTGCAGCTGCCTTGAATGCCTTTGCCAACAATGAATAGCTAGCATCGCTTATTCGCCAACATGCCGGGAGAGCTCAAAATGTGCTATCCAGCCCAGAGGTCCCCCTTAACAATGGCAGTCCAACTAGTTGGCCTGAAATAGGAGGACCTCCTACCTTGCATATAGTGCACCCAAATTCTACCACCTTTTTTCAGTTCAGGGTAGGATAAAGTCAACTGAACTAGGCTCAGATTAGGTAGCCAGGATATAACTCTACCAATCCTTTCCAGAATCAGTTCTACCCGAGATAATTTGGGCAGCTGGCATTCGCACCAGGGCCTTTCTACCAAGAAATGACCCAACAACCTATTCCCAAGTGGAGTACGTCAGTTGCCTCACAGTTCTCTGCACCTCAACTACCCAATTTTGTGGCATTTCCCCAAGGGTAATATAACTCCTATCCAAGCGCAGGGAACACCATCCTCCAATAACCAGGAATGGCGGAATTATGGCAACAGTTCATAGCCACTCATGGTGGCCATCTCATGAATCCATACTCGGCGCAACCGATAATCTGGGATGAAGACAGCTTACCCTCAAACTTCGCAATGTGGTAGTTTGAAAAGTATGTAGGATCTGGTGACCCGCATGCTCACCTAACGCATTACCAAATTATGATGAGGGCATTAAGGGTCAGTGAACGGATGATGCCTAAGTTCATTGTCATCACCTTGGGCCACCCAGTCAATGAATGGTACAGCCACCTTCCGCTGGACAAAGCTACTAATTGGAATAGCCTAGCTCAGGCTATGATGGGGTATTATGGTTTCAACTCTCAAATGGAAACCACAATGCAACATCTGGATGCTATAAGATAAGAGTAGAGTGAGAGCTTCAAATCCTACTATGCACGTTGGATAGCCACACAGGTCAGGGTTCGGGCTCGCTTAACCCTACCAGAGATGATAACCAAGCTTCTGGATGGTGCACTGCCATCATACAGGAGAAAGTTTGGGTCGAACATCTTCTCGAGTTATCAAGAAGTGTTTGAGAAGGCAAATAGGCTGGAGCATTTTGAATCCATGGACATGTCTGGGGGGTATTAACAACAAAGGATGTTGATGTAATAAATTAGCTTTTAGCTACTTTCCCCACAAGGCTTTCAAATGTTTTTTAATAAATTGAACTTTGCTTACTTACTTGATATTCTATCGATGACATCAAGCATTCTCATAAGCATATACATAATGGTTTTAGCACATATGACACATCATGTCATGAATTAATTTGGGTATAAATAGATTCCCAACAACTACATTAAGTTCAAATGATTTGACTCTTGAGGAAAAGTGAGAGACAAACATAGGTACTTAGATAACGCATGATAGCATTTGCCTAATCCTATAAAAATGAAAGATCGATTGAAAAATCTCCAAGCATGAAACATCCACTAACTCAGTCAATCAAGGGAACAAAGCACGCAAAGATCAAAATGATCGAAGCCAGAATAAGGTCGAAGTTTCAATAAAGCAAATCAAAATCAAACAACTAACGCAATGTCAAAGATACAAAAAAGGGGTCAAAAAGCATGTCAATAACTCCATCACATAGCTTACCACCATTTGTGGGGTAATGAAGCAAAAGTCAAAATGATCGAAGACCTAGAAGAGCAAAACACTCGGCACAATGCTAAAGATACAAAGAAGGAGTCAAATCATTAAGTACGTCAACAACTCCATCACATGGCTCACCAACACTTATGGGTCGATCACTACATTGTTAAAGGAATACTGTTGAACTAAATTTGTTCACTCCCGATGGAATCAAGCAATCGGACTTGATTCCCGACATATCGCCTATCATCGAAGAACAATTTAAGGAAACGTTGATGATCAAATACCAATACTTATCATCCATAAACCTCAGGCCAGCAAAGCGTCACGAGTATCAACTAGTCGATCAGAAATGCTGAACAAGAAGTTATGGATGGCAACTGATCTATCAAATCAATAAAGTCTTTCATAATTGCTATCACGCATAGGTGAAAGAAATAAATCTGTAAAAAGTAGTATCAATAAAAAATAAATTAGCCTATCAATTAACACTCTGTTAGTTGAGTAAAAGTTAAGGCTTCTTTTCAAAATAGAAAAAGAATAGTCCGTTGAGTTGAAAACCTGAAAAGGGCGGCTTAGGAAAAACTTAGGACATCAAGAGAACCACATTGGTTAGAATACCTAAGAGGGCTAATCAATGGCCAGAGTCAAATCATTTGAAACATTTATACCCCTGTTAAAGTTCATCAATGAATTGTCATTTTTGCTTAACCTGTAGGCATATGTTTAATTTGATTGATTGCATGCGAATAGTAGAATATCGCAAGTAAACATCTAAAAAAATGAAAAAGTAAAAGAAAGAAAAATGAGTCTACTAGATTGAAAAACTGAAAAGGTGATCTAGGTAAAAATTAAGACAAGATTCAATAGATTGGAAATTCGTAAGAGTATTCTATGAAAAAATTAGGACCAAAGAAATATCAAATTCATCATATACCTCCAACACTTCAGGCAAATAGGTTCCAAGCGATCATCAATGCCACTATACGGTGTCAACAACTCATCTTGATCTTCCTCAAACCTGATTCAAGCTCTGAACTAGAATCTGATTCAACGAACCCATGGTCGTCAGTTTGAGGAAGTCATCCATGGAATCCCCAATAAGAAAAATCCTAGGGGCAACCATGCACCAGACAAGAGAAGGCTCTCCAATGAATGAAGCCCACAACACCTACAACAGACGAACATACATCATATGATAAATATTGTTCATGCATAAAATCATGCATACATTATATACGCATCATGTCATTTGCAGGTTAAGACGATGCCAAACTGAGGCAAAACTGTCTTAGTAAACTCCACCTCCACTTGAGGTACATATAAACATCAAGAAAGATGATGGACCACTCAAGCCTGAAGTCAACATAGCAACATTGCATCACAAAAGCTTCCTAAAACAACAGAGTAGTTTTCGGGACATCCCCAAATTTTCATGAAATTTATTTATTTATCATGTTTTTATTTTTGATTGAAGGGGCAAAAATTTCTACTTCGCATAAACTCAATCAAATAATTAAAACATTCATCATAAAATGTATTAACATTATACTTTTCTCTGATTTGTCACAGGAAACAAATCAACATCCTACTAAGGAAAATCAAAATACAACCGAAGAAGGAAACGATTATCTCAATGACTGAAGAAACAAACAGTCTCATCCACCAACCAAAGAAAGAAATGGTTATCTCAATGGGGTTGCTTTTGAAATGGATTCAGACACCCTACTCTAGTAGTTCCAATGGTAAAAACCAACCGGAGATCAACTCACAAGGGGTACACAATGACCACAACCGAAGAAAGAAACAGTTATCGATTATTATAGGGATACCGTAGAAAGAAATGGTCGACCTGCCCGCAAGGGGGCACCAAGGGATTCTGAAGAAAGAAACAGACAATCCCACGGGGACACGACGCCAGTAAGAAAGGCTACGTCATCACCAATTAGGGGTAAAGAAAGCACCAACCAAACCGGTCAGGTATATTCTCAATCCCTCCGCTCCATTTCATGTGTTCATATTTGTTATACAACAAGCATTTATCACACGAGGGGAAGCTGTGAGCATGTGATTTTGTACCAGCTCACGCGTTCAATGATAATGGCTTTTTCAGGATTTTTATCCTTGAATCACATAATTTTCAACCATCCTATGATCTTCAAATGAGAGCTCTTCTTGTTAAAAAAATAATATTTTGGTCCCTAAATAAATATTTAGGACTGTAAGAAAATATTTAAAAGCCTCAAAGTGAAATTTTAAAGGTTTAAAATATTTTTAAGGGACATAAATAAATATTTAAGGGTCCAAAATAATTTAATTAAATCATTTTATTTTATGAAAAAATATGTATATATTTTAAGAAAAATAAAGAGAAAATAAATTTGTATATATATAAGTATATAAATATATATAAATAAATATATATTTATATATATATAATATTTAAAAATAAACAAAAAAAATTTTTAAAAAATAAATTAGAGGAATATGCATTTTCATGGGCTACCCTCGCTGGTGAGGGGGAGACCTCGCCGGCGAGGATTGACCCTCGCGGCGAGGGTGTGCAAAAATTAATCAGAAAAAAATTCCCCCTATAAGAAAAATTTTACAAAAAAAAATCTTTTCTTGAAAAAGATAAGGAAAATTTTCAGAAAACGTAGACGAAATTTTTCTACCTTTTTTTACGACTTTTGTTCATTTTTCTTTATAAAAATCCTTTGATTATTTTCCGGTCTAAAACAAGTTTGGATTCTGAATTTAACTACTTTTAAATCTATTTCTTTCATCTTTTTCTAAAAAATTCTCAGATATTCTCAGACTTAAAACAAACTTAGAGTCCGAGTCTGAATATTTTTAGGATTAAAATAACATATTTTCACACAAATTAAATCAAAATGAACGAGGAGCACTCTCAAAGATTAAGCGGATTTGTCGATGTGGATTCGCAACGAAAGGGTAAGCCTCTGAGTTCCTAAAGCTGCTTTTTCCTATGTATTATATTTTTATATTTATTTTTCTTTTCTTCTAAATACAAAGACGAACTCGATTTTTGTCATCGACCTAGGATTTATTTTATTCCTTTAAATTATATTTTATTAAATTATTTATTTATTTGTCATTATTTTATTATGTAACTTTCTTTTATTCTTTTTATTAATTTTTTTAAATTTATTTAATTATAAAATACATGTTAGAATACCACTACGAAGGGAATTAAAATTATTCCTAGATAACAGACACACATTATTGCCATGCGATCATTTTCACTAAATAAAAATGAGCAACATACGTGTTAATAAAATAAATTATTTTATTCTAAAACCAGAATTTTAAACCGCAATTAGGCCACACAGGTCTCGTCAAAATTAAATCAAGCATACGTGTAAATATTCATGTTGTACTATATGCCCTGTACTAACCTTTGTGGATGCAGGTTAAATGTATGTTTAGGATTTTATTTTCCTTTCAGGTATCACAATTTCAATTATTTTTTTTGGAAATGCAATTAATTGATTAGGCTGGTGGTTGCATCCCCTGAGGTTTTGTCATTTTTAATCTTTACTTTCTTCATTTATTTACTATTTTATGGATGAATTTATCGCTTTCAAATATATGTGAATCATACATAATAACATGAAAAATGACATAAGTACAAATATGCACAATTAAGAAATATGGTTTTCTAAAGATGTAATATAATGTGATCCAATAAGAAATAAGCAACTATCCCGAGCCCGAATCTCTATGTCTTAGTGGGCCATCATCCTGACGCTAAGCCTCACAAGACTTTAATTCCTAGAAAGATCTAATCCAGGTGGTGACTCTACACTAAGAGACGGTGGATTCGGGTTTGACTGATCTAAAAATGTTTTCACTTTCTCTCAATTAACTTTTTCCGGGTCCCCGACCCGGTACACTTTCATTTTCACTTAAACACCTCAATGGACCATGCCTTTCATTCACCGCGCGCTCTCGGCCGATCGGTCCGTGTCGGCCGCTCACAATCATTTTTTAGAAATTTTTCTTCACATGGGGTTCGTGATCTAATTAGCTCTCTAACAAAATTGAATTGCTCCTTTGCTAATGGTTTGATGAATATGTTAGCTTGTTGTTCTTCTAAAGGAATATACTCTAGTTCGACATCTCCTCTTAGCACATGATCCCTTATGAAGTGATGTCTAAAGTTAACATGCTTCATTATGTCATGTAGAAATGGATTCTTGGATATGTCAATTATGCTCTTGTTATCACACATAACTTCGAGGCATTTTGACTTAATACCATAATCCTCTAGTTGTTGCTTGATCAATAGAAGTTATGTTATGCATCTTCCTACCACCATGTACTTAGCTTCTGCAGTATTCAGCACAATAGAAGTTTCCTTCTCACTATACAATGAGACTAGGCATTCTCCAAGGAAATGGCATCCTCTTGTGGTTCTTTTCCTATCGAGCTTGTCTCTTCCATATATGAATTTATGCATCCTCTAGGAATGAAATCTGACCTATTGGGATACCACTAACCTGCATCAATTAAACCTTGTAAGTACTAGAGAATTCTCTTAATAGTTTCTAAGTGAGATTCTCTAGGTCAGCTTGATAACATGCCCAATAGCACACAGAGTATTGAATATCAGGCCTAATAGCTATTAAGTAAAGGAGAGAACCAATAATACCTATATAAAACTTACTATCTACAGGTTTATCAGCTTCATCCTTACTCAAGTTGTATTAGTGGTCATTGGAGTGGACATTGGCTTCAAATGCTCCATATCAAACTTCTTCAGTACTTCTTTGGCATATTTGGCTTGGTTAATGAAGATTCTGCCTTCACTTTACTTGACTTGCAATTCGAGGAAAAAATTGAGCTCTCTCATCATTGACATTTCAAACTCCCTCTTCATCTACTTGCTAAACTCCTTGCAAAGCTTTTCATTAGTTTTACAAATATGATATCATCCATATTGATTTGGACAAGCAACACATCTTCTTTTCTTCTCTTAATAAGCAGAGTTGTATCTGCTTTCCTTTTTCATAATCTTTGTTAGTAAGAAGTTGGCCAGCCTTTCATACCAAGCACGAGGTGCTTCTTTCAATTCATAGAGAGCTTTCTTATGTTTGAAGACATGCTCAGGATTCTTTGCATCTTTAAAGCTTGGGGGCTAGCTTACATATACTTTTTCTTGAATGAAGCCATTTAAGAATGCACGCTTGACATCCATTTGAAATAGCTTGAAGTTCATATGTGATGCAAAAGCATAGAGGATCCAAATCGCTTTAAACTGAGCTACCATAGCATATGTCTCATTATAGTCTATGCTTTCTTTTTGGTTGTAGCCTTAAGAAACAAGCCTTATCTTTGTTTTGACAAAAATGCCATCTTCATCAAGCTTGTTCTTGAAACCCATTTTGTACTGATGATTGATTTTCCTTTAGGCTTAGAACTAGATCCCAAACATCATTACATGTGAACTATTCTAATTCCTCTTGCATCATGATCATCCAGTAGTTATCTCCTTCTACGTCTTTGAACTTCTTAGATTCAACCAATGAGATGAAAGCTTGGTGGTTCGTCATCCAGTTGAGCTGGCCTCACGTCATTACTAGATTATGAACATCATCTACATTATTCTATTGGGTGATTACGATGAGTTCTAAATTCTCTTTGAAGACTTGGATATACAATGGGAGTCTCTACGCTAGATTGTTGAGGTTGAGGTTGATATTCTGCTTCATTGAAGTTGATTGAGAGATCTTCATCAACTTTCACTTCCACAATTTCTAGCTCTTGTCTTTGGTTAGGAAGCACAGAGAGTGGCATGCTGAGTTGATTTTCTTGTTGGTTTACTCCTTCATCTTCATCAGATGGCCATCTATTTGTATTGTTAGTTTCATTGAATCCTACATGCATAGACTCCTCTAATAAGCCAGTTTTCTTGAGATACATTCAATATGCCCTGCTGTTAGTCGAGTAACCCACAAAAATACCTTCATCAACCTTTGGATCAAACTTACCTAGCTGCTGCTTGGTAATTAGGATAAAACACCTACAACCAAATGATATGAGATGACCAATATTAGGCTTACACCCTCGACAAAGCTCATAAAGTGTTTTCTCAAGAATAGGATAAATTAAAACACAATTTAAGATATAACAAGCTGTGTTAGCAACTTCTCCCCAAAAGTACTTTGGTGGATTTTTATCACTCAGCTTGGACCAAGCCATTTCAACTATAGTTTTGTTCTTCATTTCTACAATCCCATTTTGTTGAGGAGTATAAGGAGTAAAGAATTTTTGGTTAATACCATGCATTGAACAAAATTCTTCAAAATGAAGGTTCTCAAATTCACATCCATAATCACTTTGGATTCTATTGATTTTAGTTCCTATTTCGTTCATTATTCGATTACTAAGTTTGAGAAAAGACTTAAAGATCATTCCTACCCAGCAAGACTACCCAAGTGAATCTCATAAAGTCATAAACTACCCCCAATGAAGATCTTTTTCCACCCATGCTCATAGGTTGAACAAGTCCAAAGATATCAAGGTGGAGGAGCTCTAACCGTCTCTTAGTTAAATTGTTTATAAACCTAAATGACTTTTTAATCTGCTTACCAAGTTGGCAAGCTGAACAAAGCCTTTCTTTCTCAAAGCTGATGCTGGGTAAACCCACAACTAATTACTTTTTGGCTAATTTGGAAAGAATGTTCAGATTTATATGACCCAACCCCACAAATTATCCTCCTTATATACGAGACATACATTAGTGGAGCCAGGGGATAAACTAATCATATACACACTATTATTTCTTGGAGCAAAGAGTATAGTTGAGTCTGTCTTATAGTTAATAATTGAACAACCTATTGAGCCGAAAGTAACCTTCTTACCTTTGTGACAAAGTTGGGCTACACTTATCAAATTAAACTTGAGTACTTTGACCAGAGACAACTCTTTGATTGAAGTTAAACACCAATTGTGCCGCATCCAACAATCTTATCATTTTAGTCATCTCAAAAGCTACCACTCCCATTTATTCTGAGCTCCTATGAGATGAACTGAATTTCCTCTCCCGTCATATTCCTAGATCATCTCATCCGCTATCCAAATACCACATTCTAATGTCATCAGCTTATCTTAGGCTTCACCTGCAAAATAGTTACATTTTCTTAAGTACCCATGCTTTATAGTTGGGTCCTCCTTTGTTAGTAGTACTTAGGTTACTCTAGTTGTACTCGTCATAGTAACCATTTTTATACCTACACTTATTATGGCATGTCCAGCCTTCCCATTAAAGCCACACACCACTTTTGGTTTACGCTAGCTCGCTTTCTTCTTTGTAGAAGATTTCTTCCCCCTAGAATTGCAAGTTTGGTTACTCGAAGATGGACTGTTAACTAAAGAACGAACCTGTTCCTCTTATAAAGCTGTTATCTCAGCAGTCAACTCATATAATTTCTTAGTGTGTTTGTTGTTATGACATTTATGATATTAAGCTTTATCTTAAAGAAAGCGGATAACAAGAGATAAGGAAGCAATTGTGTGTTCCTGATCTTCACTTCTCCTCACTAGCTCTTTGATGTTTTTGCTGAACTAATTAGTTAGCTTCATCACATCAGAGTACTTGGGCGAAATCTTTTATTGAAAAAGGGATTTCAGAATGTACCTCAGTTTACGGATTTATCCCTTTGTTTCTCTTTGCTTTAGAGTCAATAGTAGATGGATTGCTTCTTGAAGCGGATGCTAAGCTCTTACCCCTTTCATTCTCAATCGCCATCAAGTAGAGATTGGAAAAGTTGGTTGCCTCTTCATCAGATGATAGCAAGTGGCTCATTTTTTTGCCCAAACTTCTTCTTGAATCTATCCATTTTGGAATTAGGATAGGACGATTGAATATGTCTCTCCATAGCCAAAACACTTGAAGTCTTTGATGTGCTCCTTCTTGTGTCCTTCTTCAGCTCCACGCCAGTGTTGAGTTAGCTTATTTTTTATGAGAAAATTCCTTTTGTTTTAAATTTTCCATCTCTCTTTATAAAGTGCTTGAATCTCCTAGTGAGAAGTGCCATTTACTCATCTGAATCATCACTAGTTGATTCTTTAGATGAGTCAGCCTTAAGGATGATGGCTCTGCCCTCTTTCTCCTTACCTTTACTCCTTTTTAATTCATTAGTATATTTCCTTAGGGATATACCCTGAGTTAGTAAGGTACCTATTAGCTCATCATAGCTGTAGTTTTTTAGGAAATGAGCTTCCTTGATGGCGCTCTTCTTTGCATCCCAATCATGAGTGAGAATTCTAAGGATCTCCTTCACCATCTCCTCTTTGATTAATTCCTTGTCTAATCTCTTCAATTCATTAATATTAATGAACTTGGTGTGCATGGATTAAATACCCTTATTGGCGCTCATCTGGAACAACTCATACCCGTAGAGCATGAGATTGATCTTTGACTCCTTAACCTTGTCCATCCCCTCATATGTGACTTCCAATTTCATCCAGATCTCTTATGCAGTCTCGCGGCCATATACCCTATTAAATTCTATAAGATCTAGCGCACAATGTAAGTAACTGATGGCTGTCGCATTCTCTTTGAGAAGTCTCAAGTTAGCATCATCATAATCCTCCAGTCCTCTAGATTAACTGGAACATGTACCCATCCCGCACTATAATGGGAACTTTGGGGCCTAATTATATTGCTAACAATGCTTGCATGCTTTGGGATTAAATGAAGATTTTCATGTGATTTTTCCAAAATGTGTAGTGATGTCCATCAAATAGTGATGGCTTGGTTACAGACATTCCTTCTTTAAACAATGATGTCTATCCTGAGTCGAAACTGAAACAATTTTTAGCCATTCATATTTTTAACTACACTTGCTTTGATACCACTTTAGCTTAAATAATCAAGCAAAGGGGGGTGAATGCGATTACTTGGTGCTTTTAATAATTTGTAAAAATTGATTCCAAGTTAGTTTTTAGATGCATGCTGAGTGGAGTATGTTGTGTGCTTTAGTCTAAAAATTGTAAACTACTCAGTTGTGCTAGTTTAGTTTACCTTTAATAGGTGCTGAGTAAACTACTCAGCTTGGATTTATTTTTTAAGCGAATATTATAAAACGTAATGATGATGAAATGAGCAAACACTATAAAGGTAATAAAGTAAATAAAGGAAAGAGTAAACCTCATATTTTTCCTGGTTTGGCACCTAACCCTTTCTGACCTTTAACCCACTAGTTATTCCTTCCTTCAATGGGCAGAGAAGCCTTTATAGTGGGTAGATACTTAACATAAAGTACCCTTCTTTCTAGCACATCTCAATTTCTCAGTTTAGGTGCTCTTCCTAAACTAACTCATAGATTTTAGTTTGAAAGTTTAATGAACGAAGGATTTCAACTTATAGAAAGCATTGAATCCTTTTACAATGTATAATGCTTAGCTAGACTTTAAGCTAATATGATTCTCTCTTACAAATTGATAAAAAATGACCATTTTCTTAAAGATTGTTTGAATTTTGAATTTCTAAATGCTATGATTGCTTGGACAATATTTTTAGCTCTTACAAAATTCGAGGTGATTCACTAAGTTTGAACATCTACCTCAATCTTCTATTTATACGAGAAGTTGTTGGAAGTAGCCATTACAAACTTCTCATCCTGACTTGATCTTCAATATATCTTCTCTTCACAGCTTTCAAATCTACCCATTTGAAACAGATTCCTAGACATTTAGAGAGAGAGAGAGAGAGAATTTGAACATTGAATCGCATA
The DNA here is from genome assembly GCA_949673415.1 of Euphorbia schlechtendalii. Lineage (NCBI taxonomy): Eukaryota > Viridiplantae > Streptophyta > Magnoliopsida > Malpighiales > Euphorbiaceae > Euphorbia > Euphorbia schlechtendalii. The sequence goes on along the minus strand of CATIWQ010179994.1, from coordinate 53,176 downwards.
AGTTAATTTGTTAATCTTGATAAGTTAAAAACACATTTCATCAAGCAAATTCGTTCCAAGAGAGAAGCACGTGAGATGTAACATGGAAGCTTGTAATTTTTTAGATTGCTGATATTGCAGAGAGCGCGAGGACACTGGAAAATTGACGCATGTTAGAAGATTCTTTTTGCCTTAGTCGCTTGTGAAGAATCTCCAACATTCCTTACTAACACCTTTTAGTTTTGAGGTCCACATGAATATCCTTTTTAATTTCAGCACATTTTACAAGAAAAACATCAAAAGAATATTTTATCTCTCACAAATAGAATTTAAAAGCACAAGTGTCTTAACATTCCAAGTGTCAAAATAACTCAGCTTCGTTAAATAAAAGCTACTTAGCTTCGCTAAGTTATATCCCATAAACTATGTAGTAATCAGCTTACCTCATCTTTTCTTACCCTAAGCTATAACTTAATTAAACCTTAATAAACTGAGTTATTTTCCCTTAAAAAAACTCAAGTAAACTTGTCTAACTAAGATTCTACTTAGTACTTAATTAATTACACTATTTTTGTTAGTTTGTTATTTCCAAAATGTTTTAAGTACTATGAAGTACTATTTGTTAGAAATGATATATACCCTAGAGGTAATTAGGGCAATATATCTTAATTAGTTATAATGTACAAACTGTTTCAGATTATTATTAATAAAAATAAAGGCATCTTTGTTATTTATCGATGTTATTTAATTTATATATCTCACTGTATCATATTTATATATATGTTATAATATATATGAGCATTTATAAGACAAAGTTCATGACTACTTCATAGTGTGAAAGTTCAAGGACATAGTGGGAGCTATGTGGTGTGAGAACTACACACATGTGTTACTATGAACAGTCTAAATATCCCTAGTTATAGTTTCACTGAGACGGGAAATTAATGAAGTAGACAGACTAGCATATGTAGGCTTACTCCTTGGATTAGATCCAAGCAGCTAATCTCACGAGCTGAAGGTGGTACCTTGAGTTAACACATGAATATATTCGAGTAATAAATTAGAGACCGTTATAAGACAGACACTCAGAAATAACTATATTTATTTATTTGTGTCGTGTCTTATTGTAATAGTTGTACAAGTATCCTCAAACCTAAGATACTAGTAACCTTATGTCAGAGTTGCTATACTTTGTGTCATACTTATTCATACCCTGTCAATCAAGATGATACGGGTGATTACGGGTATAGTGATGATCACTCGTTAGTAAGCCGGCTAGTCAAGATGGGATCCATCGCTCCTGATATAGTGATATAATGGGTGATATACCTTAAGGCCTCTTGTTGAAGAGACACACTCATAAACCTCTGATCAAATAATAAGATTGATAGAATGGGTTTCTAGTTAATCTTGATACATTATGGCGAGTGGTGTTCTTCGTGAACAAGTCTAATTCAAGGATAGCTACAACTATTACATGAGCTGGCACTTAATCTGAGCACAATAAACTGGATGGTACTTAACCTGATGGAAGGAGTGTATTGTATTGGTACTATTTCATAACCGGATCAAGTAACAAGAACATGACGTTCTGAGTCATACACCTTTGCTACAAAGCCTATATGATCATCTAGGGTTATCAGGTTTCATATCAGTCTGGAACATTGAGTCTAAAGGTGCCCGGATGGGAAGCCAAGTTTGGTTTAACCTCTGGCAGCTCTATACTTCAGGATCCTATGAGGTCACACACTTTGTGTCTTTACCGGACTAAGTAATGAACTTTTAGACTAGGTCTATATTGAGAATATTAAGGATTTCAAAATCGTTGGATATTATTAATTGGTTGGACTAAATAATAATTAAAAGGATTAAAAGAGAATTTTGGGAAAAATTGCATGGGGCATAGCAAAGGAGTTTTTCCTATCATGAGTGGGCCCTGCGAACACGAGTTATTCATGGTTGGGGCCTAGGTAGCTGCCCCAAGAAGCTAGTGCTAATGGAGTTGTCCCGAATTACTGTAAGGGAACACCGCACCAAAGGAAGGTATGCATCAACTGGTAATGCTCTTTACTTAAATGCTAGGTTTCTTTTAATAATTTTTATAAACCTATATGCATCTATGGAACGTTTCAACTTAGATTATATCAATCATGACATGCTTAGGAGATCCTTTAGGGAAAATTTTAAGTTTTGAAATTCCACCTTACAAGTTTGCATGTTCAATTACTGTCTTAATTAACTAGCACTATTAACTTGGGTTCAACAACCATTATTTAAGCATCTTCTTTATCCTATATTCCCTGGTCTTCACTATCTAATCATGTTGTCCCCATTGTTCATTCTTCTTCTTGTTGCTTTTCGAGATATGTAGTCTATCCAGATTTGTGTTAATGTTTCCTAGGTGATTTGTAGTAATCTACTAGGTTCCTACCACATGTCTACGAGATATTGCCATTGTTATCAAATACAATTGCTTTTTTTCATTTATTTTAAGGAATGCTTTTATATATCTAATTTATTTTGTGATTATGCATCATACATTTAATAATATGTTGACTAGGAGTTTTATGTGCATTTTGAACATTTATCAGTTTCCTACTAGATACCTATAAGGTTCCTACCAGATTTTACTAATATTGACATATTCTTTTTTCCTTTTTCCCAATCATGTTAGCAAAATATTATTGTTGTTTATTTTTACCTCATTTTCTCTTTCACCTATATGTTCTTCATTAGTATGTCCTTCTCCTTCTTCGATCACCTTGTTTTCATTTCCAGCCATCTCAGCTCCGTTATTTTCTTCATTTGTTTCATCATTTTGAATAGTTGCTATCTCCACTGTCTTTTCTATCTGTGTTCCTTATTTTGATATTTTTAAAATTTGAGCGTTAGTTTTGCTAAAGTTCTAAATACCATACCCTCTTGCATTTCATGAAGTTACATTTTCTAGTTATATTTGTTTTGGCTAGTAAATCTATTAATCAAGTTCATAATAGAAAATAAAAATATTGAGCAATTGTATTTTTATTTCATACCATGTTCCTACCAGGTACCTACCAGATATCTACTAGTTTCACTAAATATTTGAAATAGTTTGTTCTTCCTACCAAATAGTTTTATTTTTAGCTTCTTACCTCTTTCTCTTCTTTAGTACTCTCTAATTTCTCAATATTTTCATTTTCATCTTCAAACTATACTGTTGTTATTACCTATGTTTTTTCCACTACTATTTCATTTGCTTTTTTAGATTTTTAGTATTAGTTTATGTTGTTATTCATAATAGTAACATGATTTGTCGATATACTTACAATTGTCTCCATATTTGGTTCATTAGTCTCCGAGACTATTTCTTCATCTTCATCCTAGTCATCCTCATCCATTTTTCCTATTTATTGGTTAATTTAAATAAGATTAAAAGTTTTTTCTCAATAATTATCAGTAATGTACATTTGTGAAAGAACATGGTTTTTTATTTACTTACATCACTTTCAATCTAGTCTCCCTTCTTGTTGTTATTACCAGAGTTATCTAGGTTGTAGGAACTATTTTTTCTTGATCTTTCATTATTTTCCATGCTAGTTTTTTTCATCATCATCGTTGTTTATCTTCTTTTTCTTATCTTGTGAGCCATCTTGCTTAGACTCTTGATCAAATTCCGGATTCTTCATTCGCTTCTGACAAGCTTTGAACAACTTTCTTCTATCTTGTGAGGTTGTTCTCCTTAATAGTTTTCTTCATTTCCTTGAATTAGCCTTTTACATTTAGATGATTTGTTTCCATCAGATCAAGGCTTTTTCATATCTCTGAAAATCCCTCATCCACTATTCTTGCTAACTTCCTCAAACCCTCCATAATACTAGTTTGATTGTTTGCTTCTTCGAGTGTCAATGGTTTTGACCATGTATTGAATTTATCCAACAACAGATCTATGAGTTCCTTTGTAGTTGGTTCAATCTTCTTGATTTTCAACTACATTTCAATTGTTTTTGGAAGTTAGTTCCAAGGTTTCCAACAACCTTAGAACCAGACATAGTTCTTAGTGCCTCATAGGGGCACTACTCATGTCCAGCCTCCTGCTTATAGGCTTGCCACTATCAAGCCTCATAATTCATATCCATTTGCTCGAGGGGTCAAGGGATCATTTCCTCATGGAATCTTTCCTGAATTGGTGGTGGTAACAATTTTTGGCCTCTTAAGCTAGTCCTCTACAAGCTTATCCTTAGCTAGTTAGCTCTCATCGGGATGAAGACTGGGTCCCAGATAACTTTGTAATGCTCGAGTTAGTTTGTTATAAGGGAGTGGGTGATCCTCACTTATATATCAAGAACTAACAAACAGTCATGAGAGCTAGGTAGTTAAGCAACAAGATTCTCGCCCAAATGTTCATTACCACCTTAGGTGTTCTAGCCAATGAGTGGTTTAACAACTTGCCAAATGAGATAGTAAATAATTGGCCGCACCTATCTGAGATGTTCATTGAGCAGTATGTCTTTAATGGCCAAATGAAGACTACGATAAAAAATCTCGAGGTTGTGAGGAAAAGGCCCAGTGAAACTTATAAAGCCTACTACGATAGGTGGATGGTTGTGCAGGTCTTGCTCAAAGATCGGCTAAGCCTTTCTAAGATGATTGTCAACCTACTTGATGGCACAATGCCATTCTATAAGATTTAAATGGGAGCTAATGAATTCTCCTGTTACTATGAGGTTCATTTTAAAGCACAAACACTTGAGAGGATTCATGGGTTAGAGCATACTGTTGGGATGAGTCAACGAAAAACCTGGCATAGAAAGTCAATTGAGATATCTGTAGTTGCTCCTATCCCTGTAAAACTTAAATAGTCTAACCAATAGATTGTGATCTAAGTTGTGTAGCTAGTTAGGGTTTCAGTGGTCCAGCCTACCATAGACATTTGTTAGGGTATCTCTCTATATGGCTTAAACTTGTCGATGTTATTCTCCAAGCTTCGAGAGCTCAAGTTCATTGATAGTCTCAAACCCTTTTCTCCTCCAAAGCTGAACGAGTGGAAAAATTTCTAAATGTATGACATGGCTCAAGGCCACCACACTAGCAATTGTGAGCTCCTTTTACTAAACATTCAAAATTTAGCTATGGAGAAAATGATCTATACCATGGCTTTGAAGATGAGCACCACATCTAACACCCTACCCTAATTCAACAACCAGGTGGGGATGGTTAATTTAGGCATAACCCCTAGTACATTTTTTGCGAGCTAAAAAGGGTAAGAGAGGAAGAGGTACAACAGGTAATGATGGTGGTGACTAGCTTGCCCCCTAACTATGTCATTGAGGTATTAGAAGATGAAGCAAGCTTTGTAGTTTGCCAAGCTCCACCAACGTCTCCTAAGCCAAGCTTGAGAATGGATGGAATTCTGATTTACAGAGGGAAGGGATCTCCTACCTTCGACATTATTCAATTTGAAGCCATCCTTAAAGTTTAGGGCCTCTCCGATTCATTGTTGGCAATGTTATTCCCGTGCTCCTTAGACGAGATGGATTCTAAATGGAACATGACCTTCCCTAGGGGCATGAGGTAGAATTGGGAGGCACTATCCTAAGATTTTCGCATTAAGTTTATCTATAATGAGAAGCCAAGAATCAATATACATGAACTCTATTCTTGCCGGCAGAGATACGATGAGTCCTTTAACTCCTACTGCCAAAGTTGGATGGATCTTAAGGTGCTACTCTACCCGGGCATGGGTTTCAAAATAGAGTCTAGCTTTTTGATTGATGGTATGCTTACTGAATATCACCAATATCTAGATGTTGAGATCTTTAAGTGCTATGTAGATATTTTCAAGATGGTTGAGAAACTTGAGTGCATTAACTAGGAGAGACCGCACTGGGTCAATGTAGTGGGGATGGACCTCCCCTCCAACTTTGTCTTTGACATGCTCTTGCACTTTAATCTAGGAGTGAATTTTGTGGCCCAAGTACTGATGATTGAAGAAGATTCTATGATTGAGATGTTGAGTGTGGAAGAATTTGTTGATGTGGTCGAGGGTGATCAGCCTACCTTGATCGATATTAATAGTTATGTTTTGAAGTCTGATAAGAAGAAGGTTGTTGCAGTCGAAGAAGTGGGTACGATAAGCCTTGAACTTATTGATATTGACAGCTACAAACTAAATAATGTCTTCATGCTACATCCTGTTCCAAGGTATCCTATCTAAACCACCACAAACATAAGGGTTTTAGAAGAGGGGGTCTTGAGAGTTACAAGAAATGGTCGGGTACACCAACCTGATGAAAATATGCAAGATAAGGCTAAGCAGCCGAGGAGGGATAAGGAGCTCACCTCAATGATCCTCCCCTCCTTATGCAATTTGAAGACACATCTCTAGAGGTTGACCCTCTAGTCAACCGATTTAAGAATAGTCAAGCTAAATTCAGCTTATGATAGCTGATCACCTTCTCTAATACCCATTGAAGAGGCCTCGTACAATAACTACTAGAGATGGACACAACTCTGACCACATCAATCATCAAGATGAGTTTTGCTATAGTCCAAGGGTTTCATGTCAAAGAAAAGCCAGGAGTAATTAGCTTTAACTAGTCTGATCTCCATCCTGAATTTCACAAGAATAATAAAGACCATTTTATTTAGGTGTAACTATTTGGATGAGAGATTCCTTGTGTATTGGTGGATGATGGATTTTCCCTCAATCTTTACCCTCTTAAGGTCCTCCCTCATTTGGGCCTTAATGAGTCAATGCTAGCAAGATCCACCACTTTATCGGCACTTACAATGATATAAAGAAGGGAGTGGTTGGAATGTTTGAGACTGAGGTCATCGAGGGAGAAGTAAAAGCCTGGATTGTATTCACTATTCTCAATATTCTAGTAACCTTCTCACTGCTTTTGGGTAGGCCTTGGATTCATTTGATTGGAGCTGTCCCATCTACCCTTCACCAAAAGATAAAGCTTTATCATCATGGGAAGGTAGTGACTATTGAATCTAATGAGGAGTCAATGCTGGTCGTTATGATTTTTGAAAAGAACAAATCGGCACTCCGTGTGGCCACTGTCCGTAAAGAGAAGAAGAAGGTTCCCATTGGCTATTGCCATTTTTCAGCCAAGTATGGGAAAATTAATGAAGAAGTTTTGCTACACCACCCTCACTTATCCCTCACAAGGGCTTAGGCAAAATCACAAGGGTATTCTAGAAGCTATCGAACCTAAGCTTCTTATCCCTCACTTCAAAGTTGGCTTCATCCACCATGTAACAAAGTCTATAAGCATAAGAAAGTGTTGTTCTGCAACATGGTGAGCTTGTGCGAGAGGGGACAAGCACCTTATGCTGTCTAGGTAGAGCTTGTGGAACATGAGGGATGAATGTGGTTCGGATTTGAGATCTTTCAAAAATGTCTTAAACTTTGTGAGCTGCTATTTTTTGGGCCAAGAGTAGCCCCAAGAGAAAACCCTTATTGCCCCTTCTCTTACTATCGGTAATGAGAAAGGGAGGTAGTCATGTGAGTTGATGAATGTGAAGAGACTCTTGAGCGAACAACTAATACCATTGCTCTCACTAATATGGATGAGAAAATGGAAGGTGTTGTAGAAGCTCTCACCTACTACTCTTAGTAATATGATGAAGAGAGGATGGAAGGGGATTAAAACTAAAGGACGTCCGATTAAAACTTTTCAGATGCTACCTAAGGCCATGATTGAAGATGCTAAGAAGGGAAATATGAGGTTGAGCTAAATACAAGAGATGAATTTATCGCTTAATTTAGAGGGTATGATGATTCACTCGCCTAATGTGCCGCTTAAGGGAAACCCTCCTCCTGCAATTACTCCCTCATTCCCTCTTGCTACTTCTTTTAGTGAGGGCTCCTCCTTGACTCGTTAGTTTGTTAGCCCTACTAATGTTCACCCTGCTGCTATCTATCTGGTTGATGTTTATGCTACTTCTCCTATCATGAGTACATTATCTGCTATCACTTGTCCTCAAGCTGCCCCGCTTGTTGCTACTCTTTGCCATTGCTGGTGTCAAAGAGGTGTCGCTTACTGTTGCTATTGCTCTAGAGATAGCCACTCCACTTATCTAGCCTTCGATGCCACCAAATACCAAGATAAGCACGGATCTAAGGCCCTCCACCTGTGGAGGATGAATTCAGAGATGATATAATCTTTAATATTTGTAGTATTTATGATGAGAAAAACTCAGCCTTTGAGGCTTTTTATGAAATTAAAGATAAGAACTTTGCTTACTTGTTTGATGTTTTGCCTAATGGCACAATGAATTCATGTTAATCCACTCATGACGTATTTAGCATTCAAGATGTCTTTTTACATGAAATTAATTTGAGTACAACTGAATCACCTAAAATGTTAACTATATCCAATGATTTAAACCCTAATGAAAAGAGAGAGATTGAAAATGTGCTTAGGTGTCACCTAAGCTCTTTTTTCTAATCTTATGAAGACATGTCTGGTGCCGATAGGGAGATTGTTGAATATCCCATTCCAACTAATCCAAAATTCAGGCTTATAAAGCAGAAGTTGCATCGACTACATCCAGAATGGGCTGATAAGGTTAAAGCAGAAATGGCAAGCTGTTAGAGGCCAAGTTCCTTGAGGTTGTTAAATATCTGACATGGCTTGCAAACATTATCCCCATGGCTAAGAAGGATGGGAAAGTGAGGGTCTGTATAGATTTTAGAGATTTAAATAAAGCGTCGCCAAAGGATGACTTCCCGTTGCCCCACATCGATGTGTTAGTAGATAACGCTGCAAGAGCTACAATGTACTTCTTCATGGATGGGTTTTCACGCTATTACCAGATTCTCATGGATATTATGGATAAAGTCAAAACAACTTTCATAACCGAGTGGGGTGTCTATTGCTACAAAGTCATGCCATTTTGTTTGAAAACATTGGCATAACCTATTAGCAAGCTTTGATGTCTTAGCTCCATGATATGATCCACAAGTAGCTTGAAGTCTGTATGGATGACATGCTTGTTAAATCTGAGACTAGAGAAGAGCATCCTGAGCTGCTACAACACTTCCTCACAATGATAGAGAAGTATAATATATGCCTCAACCCAAAGAAATGCGTCTTTGGTGTGATATCCGATAAGCTGCTAGGGCACATTATGAGTCAGAGGGGGGATTAAGATAGAGCCTAATAAGATAAAGGCTATTTGTGACATGACTGCTCTTAGAATAGAAAAGGAAGTGAGATCATTCCTAAGGTCCTTTCAGAATGTTAGTCGCTTCATAGCCCGATTGATTATCATTCGTGAGCCACTATTCAAACTTTTGAGAAAGCAATAGTCGATCATTTGGAATGAGCTATATCAATTTGCTTTTAAGAGGATCAAAATTCATTTGATCAATCCTCCAATCCTGAAGCCACAAACTCCCAGCAAGCCTCTTTTACCCTATATGGCTATGGAGGAGTGATTAGTAGGGGCAATACTTATCCAAGAGAAAGAGGATAAGCACGAGCACACCATGTACTATCTTAGCAAAGAGATTCTTGAGTATTAAAGTTGATAAACGGTTGTTGAGAAATCATGCACTATAATGGTCTGGCTCACTAAGAAGCTTAGGCATTATTTTAAGTCATATAAAATCCAAGCAGTGGCTAAGATTGATCCGATGAAGTATTTGTCCCAATCTTTGACATTAGCCAGCAAGCTCTCTGCTGGTTACCTCTTCTCTCCAAATTTGATATTGAGTATGTCAAGAAAAAGGTGATTAAGGGTAGAGTAGTCACTGAATTCCTTGCCAGTCAAGCCCTCGACTCTAACTATGCAGACAAATATAGATTTTTTCGATGAACAGCTAGCGGACATGGAATCTTTGAATGAAGAGTGGAAAATGTTGTTTGATAGAGCTGTGAATCATCGAGGGGAAAGACTCGGATTTGTTATAGTAATCCCACAAAATGCGGTCATCACACTCTCTAAATGCCATGAATTTCCCATAACTAACAATGTGGCTGAATATGAGGCATGCCTCTTCGGTATGCCAGCTTTGAGAAATGCCAATGCAATGTAAGTCACTATCACTAGTGATTCCACCCTTGTCATTCTACAAGTGCTCAGAGATTCAAAAATTAAGGAAGAATCTCTTCGACCTTATCTCAATGCAGTATGGGAATTGGCTACAAAATTCAATAAATGCTTGTTTGGCATGTTCCATGAGATGACAACCAAATGGCATATTCCTTGGCTACTCTAGCCTCTTTGTGGGAAGGTCCCCAAACCTAACCCATCATGCTCATGGTCCTTCAGTCATGCAAGGAGCCATTCTATTGTCGTGCCATCTTGGTCACTATCAGCACAAATGAGAATTATTGGTATCGAGACATAATCCGTTTGATCCAATATGGAGACTTCTCACTAGGGGAAATAAACTCAAAATAGTTATCTCTACGATAGTTGGCTGCTCAATTCAGAATTATTGGGGATGATTTCTTTAAGCGCACTAGTGACAGCTTGCTTCTGTGTTGTCTTTCGAAAAAGGAAGCTTATCTGGTCATAAATCGTATTAATGGGGGAGATTGCAACCCTCACGTGAATGGCTTAACCTTAGCAAAGAAGATTCAGAGGCAAGGTTATTTTTGGACTACAAAGATAGCCGATTGTATTTCTAAGGTGAAGAAGTGTCATGAATGCCAAATTTATAGAGACATTAGCCATTTGCTTTTGTTAGATATCCACAATCTTTTAGTTCCTTGGCTATTCTCGACATGGGGGATTGATATTATTTGTGAGATCCGACCCACTTCAAGTAATGGGCATCGATACATCAGTGTGGCAGTCGAGTACTTCTTCAAGTGGACAGAGGCCTAATCTTTCACCAACATAACTGCCAAGAATATGGCCAAGTTCATTGAGAAGCATATCTTCACGTGCTATGGAATACCTCATCACATCATGTATGATAATGGGGTTCAGTTTCAAGGGGAAACAACCTATCTGATTGAGAAATATGGCATTGAGAGTCATTGCTCGTCTCCCTATAGACCTCAAGCCAATGGGCTGGTGGAAGGAGCGAATAAGTCTATCAAGAAAATATTATCCAAAATGCTGACTACCTACCATGATTAGGCAGATAAGCTTTTGTTCATGCTTTGGGGGTATAGAACCAATGTGCACACTCCAACAAACCAGACTCCATTCTCCTTAGTTATGGGGTAGAAGGGTTCTCCTGATAGAGATTGAGGTTAGATCCTTAAGGGTAGCCATGGAAGTTAGGTTGAAAGAGTCGAATTGGGAAAAAGCCATATTTGAGCAATTGAAGATGATTGATGAGTATCGCTTGAAGGCCCTTGATCATCTCTAGATGTATCAACAATGCATGGAGAGAGCTTACAATAGCAAAGTCAAGCATCAGAGGTAGCCCTTGAAAGGAGGGACTTGGTTTTAAAGCAGTTGAAACCCTCTAATGTTAACTCTAGGGAAAGTTCATGCCCAATTGAGAAGGCCTGGAAGGCCCTTAGAAAGGGAGAAGTCAAAGTCATGGACATGGATGATAACAAATTCGAGAACCCAATCAATCTAGATAAGCTAAAGCGCTATCACGTTTAGGAAAAGAACTAAATTGTGAAAAGCAACACTTGTAATAAAAAATAAATTATATGGCAAGCCCGTCAATTATATTTTTTCATAAAATTGAAAAAAAATTAGGGTATTTGATCACAAGGTTTTGACTCTATTTATTTTGAGGGCTATATTCGAAGATGAAGCCAAAAACCTTGTTCCCCACTTTTCTACCGATAAGATAAAAGTTCAAAATCCTAACAGGTATTATCAATACCGCTTATCAAAATAGAAAAATGGTGACCACTGCAAATATATAATTTTGATGTAGTTTTAAAAGATATCGATCCCACAAGGAAGAAACCAGTTCTAAAAACCAACAAGAGTTACGGGGTAAATGAAAATATGGAATTTATATTGGAGGGTTGGATTGGTAGATAGATGAAAGGATAGATGCATGTAAAGATTAGAAAAGATACAAATTATAGAGATATTCCTACGAATAAGTTTAACAGAGAAAAAACATGCAAAATCATCAAGAATATTTCGTACACTAGATAACTTCAACAAATAAAGCTCTAGATTCCCTAATATTCAATAATTCACCACAGAGCAACACATGAGATGGCTTTTCTAAGTCTAGGGTAAACGAATTATAACACTTATAAGAACTTGGATAACAATATTACTATGCTTAGTACGGGTCGCTCTCACATAGCCATATTTAGCAAGTTACCACTCAAAAAATGTTGGCTCACTAAACAACTTTATAATCACAGATCGAGTGATTATACATAATCTTGTTAACCTCGAAATCACTCTTAAAGTTAACTCGAAAGCATATAACTTGATTAATATAAATGACGCAAAATGGATTACTCGTTATGACACATAGACATATCATTAACTTCGAAATAGAAAGTATAAGCAGAAAACAAAGTAAAGTTGTAAGGTATGCAAGTGAAAGCTAAAGTTGATCAAACATATCCACTCTTTAATGGGAGTCGTCAATTCCCACATTCATGCATCTACTTTAAATTCAGTCTCGACTCGTACAGAACCTCTGCTAGGATGCTATTCTTTGTGAATTTAGAATAAAAGAATGTTGAAGAACGAAAACTTTTATTGATAAGTGCTTTGCAATTACACTCATACAACAAACACTCGAATTTGTGTAGACATATAGGGATCAAAATAAGAATCGAATCAATTATACATTTTTCTCGGTAAGAGTTTGAACGTAGAGAAATCTATATAATTCTTACTCTCTATCTATGCATACACGTCTAACATGTATAATGGAGGGTCAACCACGATATATGTGTCATGATCGTGACATGCCTTTTTCACATAATTCATCTTTACGATTTCTACGGATCTTTGACATCTTCTATCTTTTTCCAATTCCTTAAGTTCCACGCATCTTTTTGTACCTTCTTCACTCTTTTTCCATAGAATTCCACTTTTGTTCATTTTACTTCCAAGATTTACCTATTTTCTGCATTTGCATAAAAAACAAATACATACCACATGAAATCTTTTATATGAAGTGTAAAATGAAACAAAACCATATGTTTAATGATTAAAAATGTCATGATAATAAGTGTAATTATACACTTATCACACCCCGACACTTAACCTTTGCCTTGTCCTCAAGGTAAAAACATCAGAAGTGTATAAATTAGTATTCAAGTTCGTACCTCATTTGATAAAAGACTATTGTAGTGAGCATCACATTCCCACGTTCTATGGCAACAGTTCTTGGCCATTCACGGTGACCACCTAAGGAACACATACCTTACACAACCAACAATCAGGGACGAAGACAACTTACCCCCAAACTTCGCAATGCCACAGTTTGAGAAATACGTAGGATCTGGCGACCCACGCGCTCACTTGACCCATTATCAAACGGTGATGAGAGCATTAAGGGTCAGCGATCGAATGATGGCTAAGCTCTTCATCTTCACCTTAGGCCACCCGGTTAACGAATGGTACAGCCACCTTCTATTGGACATAGCTACCGATTGGAATAGTCTCGCTCAAGCTATGTTGGGGAATTATGGTTTCAACTCCCAGATGGAAACCACAATGCAACATCTGGAGGCCATAAGGCAAAGATAAGGTGAAAACTTCAAATCATACTATACTCGTTGGATGGCTACACAAGTCAGGCTGCAGACTCATTTGACCCTATCGGAGATGATAACAAAGCTGCTAGATGGCACACTGCCACCATATAGGAACAAATTCGGATCTGATAGCTTCTCTAGCTATCAAGAAGTGTTTGAGAAGGCAGAATGGATGGAGCACTTCGAATCCGTGGATACCTATGGGGGGCACTAAAATCCGTGATGAATGATTATGTAATAAATTAGCATTTAGCTACTAGCCTTCGATGCTTCTTTTGAATAAATTAAACATTGTTTACTTCCTTGATATTTTATTAATGGTGTCACGCATTCTCATAAACATATACATAATGTTTTTAGCACACGTGACACATCATTTCATGAAATTAATTTGGGTATAAATGGATTCCCCATCATAAATTCAAATGATTTGACTCTTGAGAGAAAGTGAGAGATAAATACATGTACTTAGACAATGCGTGATAGCAATTGCTTCATCATTCAAGGATGAAAGATAAATGGAAAGATCTCCAAGCATGAAACGTCCACTGACTCAACCAAGAGAACGAAGCATGCAAAGATCAAAAGGATTGAAGCTAGAATAAGGCCATAATGTCGACCAAGCAAGTTGGGACCAAACAAATGAAGCAATGCTAGAAAGAAGGAGTCAAGTTGTTGAACACATCAATAACTCCATCACAATCATTCATTAAATCAAACAACCGGTGCAATAACACGAAGAAGGAATCAGATCGTTGAACACGTCAACAACTCCATCACACAGATCACCATCATTCGTGGGATAATCAAACAAGAGTCAATGATAAAGATAAAAAGGAGTCAGACCGTTGAACACGTTAACAGTTCCTTCACACGGCTCGCTACTATTTGTGGGGCAATCATCGCACCATCAAAGGGAACGTCGTTGATCAAGACTCATCATCACATACACCTCAAGCCAACAAAGCGACGCGAGCACCAACCAATCGGTCAAAAATGCTAAACGAGAAAACAAATGAAGTCGTGGACATGAACGGTGACTGATCTACCAAATCAACCAAGTCTTACACAATTGCTATCACGCATAGGTGAAAGAAATAAATCAATAAAAAGAAGTACGAATTAAAAAAATAAATTTGTATTTAGCCCGTCAATTAACACTCGGTTAGTTGAGCAAAAATTAGGGCTTCTTTTCAATCAACAGAAACAATAGTCCACTGAGTTGAAAACCTAAAAAGGGCGGCTCAGGTAAAACTTAGGACATCGAGAGAACCACATTAGTTAGAAAACCTGAAAGGGCTAAATGATAGCAGGAGTCAAATCATTTGAAACATATATACCCCTGTTAAGTTCATCAATGAATTGTCATTTTTGCTAAATCTTTATGCATATGTTTATTTTGATTGCTTGCATGCCAATGGTAGAATGTTACAAGTAAACATCCAAAAAATTCAAAAAATGAAAAAAAATAATGAATAAAATAAAGAAAAAAGAGTCTGCTGGATTGAAAACCTGAAAGGGCAGTCTAGGTAAAAATTAAGACGAGGTTCGATAGATTGAAAACTTGCAATGGCGATCTATGCAAAAATTAGGACCAAAGAAATGTCAAATTCACCGTCTCCTCATCGGAACGGTACGAGACATCATATAACTTCAAAAGCTTCAAGCAAACGGCTTCCAAGTGATCATCGCCGACATAATGCGGGATCAATGATTCATCCAAACTTTCCTCAAATTAGATCCAACCTATAAACTTGAAATTGATTCAATGAACCCATGGTCATCGCTTTGAGGGAGTCGTCCATGGAATCCCTAACAAGACAAGTTATAGGGGCAACCACGCACTAGCACAAGAGAAGGCTCTTCAATGAACAAAGCCGACGATAACTACAATAGATGAACATACATCATATGATAAGTATTGTTCATACATAAAATCATGTATACATTACATTCGCATCACATCATTTACAGGTAAAAACGATACCAAGCTAGGGCAACACTATCTCGATAAACAAGAACCTCCACCCCCACATGAGGAACCTACAAACAAGATGATGGCCCACTCAAGCCTAAAGTCAACATTAAAACAAAAGCCTCCTACAATGGAGTGATTTTTGGGACACCCCCGAATTTCTTATTAAACTTATGTTTTAATTTTTTGATTGAAGGGGAAAAAAATTTTTCTTCGCATAAACTCAATCAAATAATTAAAACATTCATCATAAAATGTATTAACATTATACTTTTCCATGATTTGTTATAGGAAACAAGTCAACATCTTATTAAGGAAATTCAAAACATAACCGAAGGAGGAAACGGTTATCTCGATGGCGGAAGAAAGAAATTGCATCATTTATCAACCGAAGAATGAAACGGTTGCCGAATGGAATTATTGTTTGGGTTTTCCAGGAATTTTCTATAAATAATCGGACATTTTTAGATTGAAGGCGGCTCGAAAATTCAGAGAAAAATTCTCTCTTTTAGATAAAAAAAACACAAACAATAATTTCTTCTTTTCTTCTAACATTTTCTTGGATCCAAAACACTTTTGGATCCCAAATTCCTTCATCTTTTAAACAAATTTCTTCATCTATTTCTTCAAATATCCTCAGGTATTCTCAAGTCTAAAACAAATTTAGAACCCGAGTTTGATTATCTTTTTGGATAAATAAACACTTATTTTCCAATTAAACTATAATTAAATCAAAATGAACGAGGAACACTCCCGGGGATCGAACGGATAGGTCGAAGTGGATTCATACCGCAAGGGTAAGCCTCTGAGTTCCTAGAACTGCGAATTCCGAGCTCATCATCTGCTTCATCTTTTTCTAATTTTTTTTATTTGTGAACCTAGGAACTATTTTATTTATTATTGTAAATGTTGTAATTCTCTTCTCTTCATCTTTTATTTCTTTTTAATTTTTTATTAGAATACCCCCACGAAAGGAATAAAATATATTCCCAAATAACAGACCTCACCTTATGACATGCGGTCATTTTCACTAATAAAATTGACCAACATACATGTAAATAAAAATGAACTATTTTTATTTAAATTAACAACTTTAAAATCTTCCAGGTTTTAATTAGGCCACACGGGCCTCGCTAAAATCAAATCGAACATATGTGATATCCCCTGTGCTAACCTTTGTGGATGCAGGTTAGATGTATGTTTAGGCTTTTATTTTTCCTTCGGGTATTGCACATATTTTCAAGGAAATGTAATTAATAGGGTAGTGGGCGGTTGCATCCCCTGATTTTTGAAAGCCTTGTAATTTTATTTTCGGCATTTACTTACTGTTTTGTGGATGGATTTACTGCTTTTACTATACGTGAATCATGCATGTAAACTCGAAAAATGACCTAAGTGCGAATATTCATATCTAAGAAAATACAGTTTTCTATAGATGTAATATAATCTGATCACATAAGAAATAAGCAACTTATCCCGAACCCGATTCTCTGTGTCTTAGTGGGTCATCCCTAGGATGTTAAGCCTCATAGGACTCTAATTCCTAGAAAGAGCTAATCTAGGTGGCGATTCCACACTAAGAGATGGCGGATTCAGGTTCAAACCGATCTAAAATGTTTTCGCTCTCTCTTTCAACCTTTTTCCCGGGTCCCCGACCCGACGCACCTTTTTCCAAACACCCCAGTGGACCGCGCCTATGAAATCGCGTGCTCTTGGCCCACCGCTCTATGTCGCCCGCTCACAGGGTATATTCGGAGATGAAGCCAAAAACTTTGTTCCCCACCTTTCTACCAATAAGATAAAAGTTCAAAATACGAACAAGTGTTGTTAATACCGCTTATCAAAATAGAAAAATGGTGACCACTGCAAGTATACAATTTCGATGTAATTTTAAAAGATATCGATCCCACATGGAAGGAACCAGTTCTAAAGACCAACAAGAGTTATGGGGTAAACAAAAATAAGGAATTTATATTAGAGGGTTGGATTGGTTGATAGATGAATGGGTAGATGCATATACAGATTAGAAAAGATACAAATTATAGAGATATTCCTACGAACAAGTTTAACAGAGAAAAAACACGCAAAATCATCAAGAATATTTCGTACACTAGATAACTTCAAAAAATAAGGTTCTAGACACCCTAATATTCAATAATTAACAGTAGAGCAACACATGAGAAGACTTTTCTACATCTAGGGTAAACAAATTATGACACTTATAAGAACCTGGATAACAATATTACTATGCTTAGTACGGGTCGCTCTCACATGGCCATATTTAGCAAGTTACCACTCTAAAAATGTTGGCTCACTAAACAGCATTATAATCATAGATCCAATGATTATACATAATCTTGTTAACCCCGAAATCACTCTTAAAGTTAACTCGAAAGCATATAACTTGATTAATATAAATGACACAAAATGAATTACTCGTTATGACATATAGACATATCATTAACTTTGAAATAGAAAGTACAAGCAGAAAACAAAGTAAAGTTGTATGGTATGCAAGTGAAAGCTAAAGTTGATAAAACCGTATCCACTCTTTGATGGGAGTCATCAATTCTCGCAATTCTTACGTCTACTTTGAATTTGGTCTCGACTCGTACAAAACCTCCGCTAGGATGCTATTCTTTGTTAATTTAGAATAAAAGAATGTTGAAGAACGAAAAATTTTATTAATAAGTTCTTTACAATTACACTCATACAACAAACACTCGAATTTGTGTAGAAATATAGTGATCAAAATAGGAATCAAATCACTTATACATTTTTCTCGCTAAGACTTTGAACGTAGAGAAATCTATATAATTTCTACTCTCTATCTATGCATACACGTCTAACATGTATCACCAAATATCAATCCACTCTCAATTGCCATGAAATTGATTTAGGAGCCTATTTATAGAGTGTGAAGGGTTGTGTCTAACCAAATGAAGAGTCGTGTCCATTTGTGAAAAGTTGCATCACTTCATTTTGATTGGATGCAAAGATTCATCCTCATCCATAATGGAAAGGCACCTTTTCATGATTGGTTGACTTCCAAAAGGTGTCTTTTCGGTTGGTAGTTGATGGCGGTTGATCGTTCTTATCCAGCGGTTGAAAGAAGAGAAGAGTTAACCAAAAACCATCAAGGTCGCGATCGCGAATGTATGTCTCGACCGTGAATACTTGGTTAGCATCTTTCTGTTGTGAATGTTAACAAGCCACGACCGCGATATATGTGTCACAATCGTGACATGCCTTTTTCACATGATTCCTCTTTGCTATTTCTACCGATCTTTGACATCTTAGATCCTTTGCCAATTCCTTAAGTTCCATGCATCTTTCTGCACCTTTTTCGTTCTTTTTCCATAAAATTCCACTTTTGTTCATTTTACTTCTAAGATTTACCTAGTTTCTGTATTTGCATAAAAAACAACTACATACCACGTGAAATCTTTTATATGAAGTACAAAATGAAACAAAACCATATGTTTAATGATTGAAAATGTCATGATAATTAGTGTAATTATACACTTATTAGTATTCTTTTGTTAACTAGTCCGTTAAAGTAAAAACCTGAAAAGGGCACTTTAGGCAAAAATTAGGACAAAGAGTGAAAACAGGGAGATGCCAACTTGAAAATCGAAAGGCTTTTTTATAGTATGGTGAGGTAATTGGATATCTTGTATCATGAACTTTTGTACCCCAATTGATTTAATTTAATAAAAATATTGATTTTGCTCAATTATTACGAGTCTATTTTTGTTGATGCTCATGTGCCTTAATGTTTGAATAATGCAAGTAAAACTTTTTGCTATTTGATTCATAGCAGTTTGAATTAATTATTGCATGCAATCCAATGCATAATAAAGCTAGCCAATTCGTATGATAATGAAACATCTGAAAGCATAGGTAGAAATGATTCATGTTTTGTCTTCTCATTGCATCAGCAAGGATCAAAGATTTCCACTTCTTGTGTATCTCTCTCATCAACACTCTCTGGCTGCAAAGTAGCCTCATCAAGCTTCTCTAGGTTAGTGAGTCCCCAACATCCATCCATCTCTGGTAGTAGTCCACCCAAGAACTTTTGTGCGACAAAGTATAAGATCATCATCAATAAAATAAGGCTTTTAAAAAAATAATTTTTATATGAATTCATAAGAAAGTATTACAGAGTTCCAAAATAAAAGATGCAAATGTAAAAATTGCTTCGTCAAAACAACAAGCAATAAATCAAAAGAGGATCTAAGCTAATATGCCCAATATTGGGTCCCATCATCTTCTCTGTCTCTTGTATTAACTCCATCAACGGCCTCCTCATTCTCATCAATGCCCTCCTCCTCTCCATGTGCAAAGTAAGAGGTGAAACCTAGGGCCATCCCCCAAGGAAAGAGCAAAGAAATGCTCTTGCCCTCGGAGGTGGGCCTAATGAAGTCTGTCAAAGTCTGTTACGTGGCTAGTACCAGTGTTGTCGCCTCTTTGATGCTCAAAAAGAGTCCACGATCTATGATACTCGAAATAAGTCCTAGGCCCATGCGCTCTATTATCAGGCCTCATTAACCACTCTATCCTAGCCTCAAGCCTAGCTATGACATCTCGGGAGTCCTGGAGCCTCTCTTGTAATACACCCCAAGATGCCTTAGAAGATGCTAACTAATCTCAGAGCATAATAGCCTCAGCCCTCCGAGCTCAATCACTTTCCATTTCCATAAATACTTGCAAGAGGAATCGATAAATCAAAATATACATGCATGATAAATAACTAACCCACATACATGTATACATACATACTTATACATCATTAATATCATGCATGTTATTACTTGCATACATAAATAAATTGTGATTGTAGGGCTCATCGTGGCACACGCATCTTAGGCCATCAAGAGATCTCAAATTGAAAAATACCCGCGATATAGCTGCTTTGCCTCAGCAATAGGTACATGTGCAACAAATATCCAAAGAACAGATCAGGCATCCTGCTCAAAAGTAGAATTTAAAGGCAAAGATCTACGGTACTCACATGGGTAGCATCGGAAGGAAGGAAGCTGAAGGGTAAAGTAGGCTAAGATAGATGTATCAATGCTCTCTCCCCTAGCCGCGTCATTAGCATAAATTCAGTATCCAGCTCCTATTAGAGGACTCCCTCTGTAACTCATGGAGTTGAGGACTCTCCTGTTGGCCCTTTGACAGGCTACGACACTGGAGCTCCCTCTCTCTCCCTCTTATCTCACCGAGTCTTACGCTCCTCAGAGATCACCTCCTCTACATACTTGTTCTTCTTCTTACGAGCTTGTGTCTATCATAAGAAGTTTGATAGTCAGTTTACAATCAAACTATGCATAAATGGGAGTAAAATCAGAGGTGAAGGTTTATACCCCCAAGAAAAGTCACACACACCTAGATCTATTAGAAATGTGAGCCCCTCCACCAGATGTTAAGGCCCCCTCACTTGCTCGGCTCTTACCAGGAAAAGTTTAACTATCTCCAATATCAGGGGGACCTCCCTTTGGTCTCATATCCTCATCACCGTCCTTGGAGGATCATTTATGTCATCATCATCTCCTACACAATCATCGCTAGGGACATCCTCAATCGCCACCAGCATAGGCATATCTTTGTGCTGCCTCCTCGAGCATAGAGGAAGCAAATATGCCATGAACCCTTCTTATTATCGGTTGGTAAAAGGGATCCTCCATCCTCCACCCCTTAATAAACAAGGTAAACTCCATGGTAGGAAGTAAGTAGGGCCAGAATAATCTAGTGGGTACACCCAGCGAAACCCTCCTCCTCGAGACCCTTATAGCCTTCCGCCTCCAGATGTGCTTCCCAGAATACCACTCCTGGGTAAAGGGGAACTCAAAGAGGAGACCATAATCATCTACCTCATGTTGGACTCTTAAGATATAGGCGTAGTCAGGGAGAGAAGCCCATGAATTAGTGCGGATCTGCAATAAAAAGTCAAGTCAGAATATCAATGTGCAAATAAATGATAATAACAAAGCTCTAAAAGAAATAGGTGCATAACTAGCTGCGCCGAAGACATCAAAGGTACTCTTGGTGCCACGGATAGCTATTTACCCTATATTTTAATAGGAGCATCCAATAGGTAAGAAGATGAGCATCCAACGATTCATATCCCATTACCTGCGGAGGGGGTATAACCCGATACATGAAAGCCCATAACTACAAATGCATCATGTTAGTATAGGGGCAATGTTGAGAAATAAAATGTAAAGAAGTCTGAAGACTCACCATGATCTATAGGCATCCTGCCTATAAGCTCCTTTATAGGGCCTAGGGTACAACAATCTAATCTATAATAAACCTAGCCTAGGATAGCCTGACACTATTTCCATCCTAAGATGGAATTAATATCCACTAATGGGGGAAGAACGGTGTAGTTCAGATGATTGCTAGACACCAAAAAGAAAATGGTAGAGAGGAATACAATAATAAAGGACCAGACAAACAAGGGCACCTCCTCATCATAGATCTCATCTAGACGCTCCAACAAGGCTACCACATCACTAAGAAGCAGCCGAGAATGTGGTGATGGTTGAACACTGGTTAATCTCTTGATCCTATCAAAGGTAGATCGAGTGTGTGGAAATTGATTGATGAAAATGTCAAAGCATAGAGTTCACTCAAGCCCAATCATGACCACGATGTTAGAGGGAGTAATCTTGAGCTCCCCAAATGGTAGGTGAAAAGTGTGGGTGGTCTCACTCCACCTCTTGATAAATGCGCCAAGGATAATATGAAATAATCCCTTTAGAGCTGAAGGGAGAGAACAAATTAGTAGTCCAAACCGGTGGCCTCTATCCTCGCCACCAACCTATGGTCCTTCCTGGCCATAGCATCATCGTGGATTTGCCTCCACCAATCCTCACACCGGTTCACAACACCATTGCCATCATATGCCCAGGGCTATGGAATTTATGCCAAATCACAATAACATTTTGCATTCATTCATAGGGTTGTATTTAGTCTCATGATGATGTGTAAAGTGCAAATTAAACATAACAAATTCATGAATTTAAATAAATCATGCATTTAAATAATGATAAACATAAAAATGTATCCTAAGGTTTCACTCATTTTCAAAAGGGGTCTTGAGGAATTGTAGGTTTCAAAATGTGTCCTGGGGTTTGTATCTATTAGCAAATGGGGGCTATTCTGTTAACACCGTAAAAATTGAAGACATGACAAGGACCATTTTGGGAAACCTTATTTTCTACATCTCCTTTCCTTCAATGAACCAATCCAACTTCGATCTAGAAATCACTGCTTTTAAACGGGAGGTGCCGAGCTACTCTACGAATTTTGTTCTTGTTGAATCTATTGTAATCCCCTCAGAAAGTTAGTATCGTTGCTACTCTTGCTGAATAGATAATTGTGTATAAAGTTTCTGACGTTACTCAGATTTCATTAATCTCTACTATTTTTGTTCTAATAATTAAAAATACCAATAATTTTCCCAATTCTTCCAAATTTGAATCCCCTAAATCTCCTTCTTCATTTTCATTTAGGTCAATGATCAATAGGTCTCCAGTATAAGGTCTACGTAAACCTCGCTTCTGATGGTAACAGATTATGGGGCGGTGGGCACAAATGACCGTACATTAGGTTACAAGTTTATAAGGGAGGGTGGATAAAGGACTTATGCTTGTAGTGGATGAAAGAGAGAAATTGGTTGTCAAGCTCCTTGATGAAATCGAATAAAAGAGAATAATTATTTCCAATGAGAATGTAGTTTGAATCGGTGTCGAAAAAGGAACAATTATGTATTTTCAGTATTTGGTCTCCAGTATTGGTTTTGAATCTCTACCTTCTTTGACTATGTTTTTCAAAGTAGATTATTATAAGTGCAAACTCACCAAAGGAACAATTACAGCAAATCCCAACAAAGCCAAAATCCCTAACTTGACTAGCACTAAATCCCTAACAACGCATGTAATTGAAAATAGAATCTATTTAGGTCAACCAGCTAATTCATAAATATAACACATCATTTTCATGTATGAAGTAGCAAATTAGGTTCACAAATCTCATAATACAATCAAAATCATGTCAACAAAATTCTAAAAAAATAAGCTGAGCATGAAAAACCGTGCTGATTTATAAACAAAATTGTGAAGAGTTGAATGTTCTTGGAAGGATTTTAGAGGTTTTGGTAAGAATTTTGGAATTGATGGAATTTAGCAGGGACTATTTTGTAGCTACAGGGTTAAGCTTGTGCATATCATTGCAAGTTTTTCTGTAGAGCATTTTTAAGGGCTTAGGGTTGTTACGGTTTCAAAAAAAGGGAAAGAATATGAACAAAAAAATAATGTTATCCCAAAATACCCCTTACCACATCATCAAATTTGATTATGTCAAGAAAATGTCCTTGTTTGCTAACATTTTGAAACCTCAGACCCCCTTTTCAAACCTATAATACCACAAGCCTCATTTTGAAATGGTCTAAACCACAGTGTAATTTTTTTAAGTTTACCCATTAAATAATTTATTTAGATATAGGTCTTAGTTAAGTCTAATTTTATAATTCAAATTAAAATAATTAATTAAATTAAAATTTTGTCAAAAACTTTACTTTTTACCCTAATTTTAAGTTGAAATTGAAAAAATCAGGTTTTTAGCTCGTTTTAGTGCCCCGGTAAGCAGAAAACTAGTACTAGCCCCATGGGCCAGCATCGATCTGGGTCAGGCTGGTACCGACCTAACCCACTTACGCACCGTTGGATATTGCAAAAGTGCTCTATCCCCACCTGTATTGGCCCAAACTAGGCCAGTCTCGAAATAGGGAACAAAAAGTCTCTATTTTGAGTTTCGCAAAAATTTTTGCACACAAGCACTTTTTTCAATTTTTCTGCATATTTTTAAGTCCTAGGTCTAATTTCATGGCATTTCTAAAATTAAAATTGAAATTTCAAATTATCCAACAATTCACATAACTGGTTCGAATAAAAAAAGCGGACAAAATCAACAAGTTTCAGGAATACCTAGAGATGGGAGGTATGCCTCTCTAGAGCCTTAACTAAATGAATCAGTGTCTCAGAGGTATAATCCATGATGTTGGTCCGTAAATGGGCTCTTAACAATAGCAGAGGGGGGTGAATGCTTAATATTGGTTACTTTTAAGTATTTTAATGTTATTCGCCAAGTTTAGTTTTTATCTGCGTGCTAAATGTGCGTGCTGAGTGCGTTATAAAAATGTATAAATTGCTCAACTTTGCTGGCATAGTTTATGTTCAATCTTTAGCTGAGTAAGACTACTCAGCATAGATTAGATAACAAGCAAATAAATGATTGAGAGAGAGATGAATGAGCTGATCCCTGCTAAAGCTTAAGGCTTAACAATAGAATGCCAACACCTGAGATTTATTCTAGTTCATCCCCTAGCCTACTTCCAGTCCCCAGATACCATCTTCGAGCTTTGATCCACTAGTGAGCCGTTCTTTCAATATGTGGAGAAGCCTTTACAACGGGTAGACATGATTACAGAAAGTACCCTCCTTTCTAACTACCGCTCAACTCAGTTTGGCTACCCTTCCCAAACTAACACTCAGATTAAATAGAAATGCAAACTGGATTCAACTTATAGAAATGTTGAATCCTTACAATATTAATCTAAGTAAATCTCTCTATTATAAACATATATGAACTTTGATTTTTAGTGATTGCTTGAGATGGAACTACTTTGAAAACTAAAGTAATTTGCACAACGTTTAGCTCTTAAGAAATTTGAGGTGATTCACCAAGTTTGAACGTCTGCTCCAGTCTTCTATTTATACTTCGAAGCTTTGTAAAGTAGTTGTTGCAAACTTTACGAGATCGCTGATCTTCAATTTCTCATCTCTTCTAATCTTCTAAATCTTCCTGTTGGAGACAGATTCCAGGATCTTCAGAGATAGAAATTTGAACATTCAGGCGCAATAAAATTCCATTGACAAAATCTTGTTTATCTTCAAGCAATTTGGTTCTAAGAGAGACGCGCAAGAATGCAATGTGGAGTTTTCCAATTGGTTGACTTTGCTGACATTGACAGAGTCACGCAGAGACACTTGAGACGCGGTGCATGACAGACAATTCCTTTTACTTGGACTGTAGTGAGGAATCCTCGACATTCTGTACTGACACTTTTTAGCATTGTGAACTAGAATCTTCATTAATTTCAGTGCCTTTTCTCCTAAAAAGTAATTAAGGACTATTTCGTTCCTTCACAGACGTTGTTAGTAGCACATGCATCAAAATGTCTCTACGTGTCAAATAAAGTGCTTTTAATTACTTAAAAGTAGGAATCAGTACGAGTTGAGTGAAATAACTCTAAACTATGCAGTACTCAGCACAAACATAGCTTTTCCTACTTTAAGTCATAACTTAATTAATTATCTAGCAAATCTAAGTTGTTTTTCCTTAAACAAACTAAAGTCAGCTCTATTAATTAAGAGTCTACTTAGTACTCAATTAATTTCGCTATCCTAGTCAAGTTTCTATTTCTAAAAATACTAAATACTGTGAAGTACTATTAACTTAGGTTTTACAATCTCCCCCATTTTGGATAGTGTGAGCAGGCGACATGGAGCGGTGGGCCGAGAGTGTGCGATTTCATAGGCGCGGTCCACCGGGGTGTTTGAAAAATAAGCACCGGGTTCGGCACCCGGGAAAAAGGTTGAAAGAGAAGATGAAAACAATTTTAGATCGGTTCGAACCCAAATCCGCCATCTCTTAGTGTGGAGTCACCACCTGGATTAGCTCTTTCCAAGAATTAGAGTCATGTGAGGCTTAACGTCCAGGGGACGGCCCACCAAGACATAGAGATTCGGGTCCGGGATAAGTTGCTTATTTCTCATTGGATCACATTATATTACATCTACAGAAAATCATATTTTCTTAGTTATGCATATTCGCACTTAGGTCATTTTTAGACTTTATATGCATGGTTCACGTATTGCAAAATAACAAACCATCCACAATGCGAAATAATAAATCATCCACAAAGTAGTAAGTAAATGCAGAAAATAAATGCAAAAAATAAAGATTACAAGGCTTCCAAAAATCGGGGGAAGCAACCACCCGCCAACCTATTAATTACATTTCCCAAAAAAATGAAATTGCGATACCCGAAGGAAAATTAAAATCCTAAACATACATCTAACTTGCATCCAAAAGGTTGCACAGGGGATATCACATATGTTCGATTTGATTTTAGCAAGGCCCGTGTTGCCTAAAAAAATGAAAATCAATCACTGTAATGTGTTTGTTATTTAAACAAAACAATTCATTTAATTAACACGTTGGTTGCTCATTTTAATTAATAAAATTGCTCACATGGTAAATTGATGAGGGCTGTTATCCGGGAATATGTTTTATTCCCTTCATGGGTGTGTTCTAATATACATCTCTTTTTAATAAAGAAAAAATAGATGAAGAAGAATTACAACAATTGTATAAAATAAAAATATTAAAAATAATAAAAATCCTAGGTTCAAAAGTGAAATCAGAAGAAGGAGATGAACACCGAAAGCACGAAAATTGCAGTTCTAGGAACTCAGAGGCTTAGCCTTACGGAATAAATCCACTTCAAAGATATCTGATCGACCATTGAAAATCCTCCTCATCCTTTAGTTTACGTAAAAAAATTGTGTTGGAAGTCCAAAAATATTCGTCTTAATTCTTGGATGTAGTTCTGAAAGCTATATTTTTATCTGTAAATTTTTCGAGGCCTCAATTATCGAAAAAGACCCGAGTATTTATAGGAGAAATCTCAAAAATCCAAAAAAGGTAAGATTTTTCGGCAAGGGGTCTTGCCGGAAAAGAAAATTCTGGCGAGGCCCTTCACTGCAACTTTGGCGAGGCAGCCTCACCAAGCTCTTTGGCGAGGCATGACCCTCGCCAAAGGCTTTAGCGAGGCAGCCTCGCCAAGGACTTAGGCGAGGCTTGCCTCGTCGAAGCCTTTTGGCGAGGTTTGCCTCGCCTGCCTTTGGTGATGTGGGACCCCAAATCTGGTTTTCCGCAATGTTTTAAGTTTTTTTTATTTTACATTTTTTAATTAATTTCTGAATAAAATTAAATAATTTTATTGAAAATGTCCTTTTGAATTTAGAGATGAGGAGGAATCATATTCGGATACATCTGGATACTCAAAAATTATGTGAATCAAGGATAAAATCCTGAAAAAGCTTTCATCATCGAACGCGCGAGCTGGTACAAAATCCTATGCTCACAGCTACCCCTCGTGTGATAATTGCAGTTTGTATAACTAGTATTATCACACGAAAAGAGCGGAGGGATAGATAGAATACCTAACCTGTGTAGTTGGTGATTTCTTGTTCTCAATTGATGATAACATAGACCTTACTTTCTGGCACTGTGTCTTCATAGGATCATCCATTTCTTTCTTCGAAATCCTTTAGGTACTTGGTGCCCCTTGTGGGCGGGTTTACCGTTTCTTTCCACGATGTCCCCATTTTTTTTTGTAGTTGTTTTTTACTTCAGTTTCAATTATCGTGTGCCTCTTGTAATGATCAGAGATAGGTACCTTAATTTGTTTCAAAGGTGATCTTGAATTTCCTTAGTAGGATGTTGACTTGTTTACTGTGGCAAATCAAGAAAATAATGTTAATAAATATTTCATGATGAATGTTTTGATTATTTGATTGAATTCATGCGGAGAAAAAGTTTTTGCCCCTTCAATCAAAAATTAAAACATTGAGGAATAAATGAATTAAATGTGTTTGAGGAATATTGGGGATATCTCGTGCATCGTTCCGTAGTGTTAGGAGGCTTTCATTGTAAAATAATAAGACAAATAGGTGGGGCCCACTTATTTTCTTTATAAATAGGGCTCCCCCTCTCTTTATTCTTTCACTTTTCATAATCTTCCTCTCTCTAAACACTTTTGCTCTCTCTTCTCTCTAGTAATCATATTGTCAAAGGTCGCTGGTTGGGCTCTCCACTTCACCTCTAGCCTCACTCCTTAGCCTACTAGTGATCCTGGAGTATTTTCAGTCGATATTGATGCCGCATATGGCTTGGTAGCGATCAACACTATATTGGGGTTTACTGTTACATACCCCATAGAGACGTTGGATCCTAATTTTTCAGCTCAGCTTCACCTTTCCTGGATCGAGGTATTTGCTGAAAAACTTTTTTATTTACCGTTTTTAATGTGATTTTATCTTATTTAGGAACTAGATTGGAACTGATCCTTGAACCATGTAGTGGAATTTTAACTTAGAAAAATTTAACAAAGGCAAATTTAGGTTCACCGAAATTTTTTTTTTCCAGTGGAGATAAAAGAAACCGGCGAGGGCCCGACCCTAGCCAAACTCTTTGGCGAGGGTCCTAAGAGTCCTCACCAGACTCTCTGGTGAGGGCCCTAAGAAGGCCTCGCCAGACTCTCTGGCGAGGGTCCCTTGGGAGCCTCACCAAGGTCTCTGGTGAGGGCCTTTTGGAGGCCTTGCCAAAGATGCCTGGCGCGTCCTAGAAGGCTCGCCGGATTTTTTCAGTGACGCCTCTCGGGGCCCCTATCACTCAACTACGTAATTTTTATATTTTTATTTCTTATTATTATTATTTTTTATTTTATTATTATTTATTATTTTTTTATGAGAAGATTGGAAAATAATTAAAATATAGAGTCAAACGTCTTTTGGACCTGATAATTTTAAAGGAAATATTTTTCTAAAAGATAATCAGACTCAGATTCTAAATTATTTTAGACCCAAGAATATTTGAGGACGTTTTTGAAAATGATTTGAAAATAAAGTTTGGGACCCAAACATGTTTTGGATCTAAATTTATTGAAAGAAAAATTATCTTGGTGTTTTTCTTGCCATTCTTGCATTTAATTACAAAATGTGTATTATTTGATTTCGTTTTTAGTCCCCCACACTTCATCCCATGGGTGGATATTCCACTATCCAGGTATGGTATCGTCACGCCTCTTCTCACCCTAAGCTTGTTCAGGCCATCGAGGCCACCGGTTTTGGTCCTCTGGTGCGATCTTTACGGCCTACATTATTACCGTATGCGACATTGGTTGCGCTTACTCAGAGGTGGTGCGACATTTCACACACCTTCCATTTTCAGATCGGGGAGCTTAACATCACTCCTTCTGATATCGTGGCGATCACTGGTCTATCATGGACTGGTACTGTGATCTGGCTTGACGCCTTTTTGGAGTGATTCTTCAAGGTTCCCACCACTTATAGTCGCATTAGAGACCTGCTCGGTGTTGACCCAGAGGCTGGGCATTGAGTTATAGCGTGTTGTTTGACTACTGGACGGGTCGATAGTCTATTTCCAAGGCCGAGG
Source organism: Euphorbia schlechtendalii (assembly GCA_949673415.1). Classification (NCBI taxonomy): domain Eukaryota; kingdom Viridiplantae; phylum Streptophyta; class Magnoliopsida; order Malpighiales; family Euphorbiaceae; genus Euphorbia; species Euphorbia schlechtendalii. The sequence goes on along the minus strand of CATIWQ010179994.1, from coordinate 23,257 downwards.
TTCCTCTGTACGTCCGGTCATTTCTGGCCACCCTGTTGAGTATCACATTTTTCCCAGTCTTGAACAGTGAGATCAACTATGGGTTGATTGAGCCGCTAGCGGACTTTGATAGAGTTAGTAGCCTTAACTGCCCACGGGCGATCCTGATGCAGACTTATTTTTCCCTTGACTTCGCTGTTCGGGGTCGCTTACAAGCGCTGCGTTGCTACCCCATGGTTCTTCAAGTATTGTTTACTTACTTTGTGAATTGTGTATGTTAGTTTTTTATTGATTAATCTTAATTAACGCCTTTATTATTGTAGGCATGGGCCTTCTTTTATCAGTTCCTTCCCGCCTCGTAGTTTGCTGATACTCCATTTATGGCCCGGATCTATTTGTCTTTCGAGGGGGATGTTTTGGATTCTACCAGCTACTATCAACATCTTTGCAGGTTGACTCTTGAGCAAGTGATGGACCTTGTTTCTATTCTATGGATGTGATCGCCTTTTTATCTTTAAATTTATTCTGACTTTGTTGTTCTTTCTTTTCAGGTTGAGCGCAACCCATGGCGAGGTCTTCCGAGCTATCATATGGAAAAGGAGATTCGACGAGATGTGAACCGCCATCGCTTCATCCTTGAGGGGCCCAGGACCTGTGAGTTCTACCTGGGTGAGCGTATTTAGTTCTGGCAGACTAAGCCAGTGTCTAATAGGTGGATTCCACCTGCTCCTCCCACTGAACTATTTTGGGCGCACTTGGTGATTACTGATTCCTAGGAGTGGTATGTACTCTTCGAGGAGCATGGCGTAAGGCTCTCAGTACATCGTGGTGACTGCGAGGCCTTTATTCAGGATAGGCTACTCCCGCTTTGCCCGCTGACTCAGCCCGAGGAGGCGCGATCCTCTATTTGAGTTAGGGGTCAAGGAGTTAATGGTGGTTCTGGTGCGGCTGCTAGCGGCACTGGTGTGGGGTGCCGGGTATGAAATGTGTTAATTGTTTTATCCATGTTGATCTGTTTCTGACTATTTGTCTATCTTTGTAGGAATTTGCCCGGAAGAGAGTTCGAGTGCCTGATTTAAATGCTACGGCCGGGGGGGGGGGGGGGTTAAGCACATCTTCCTCGGGAGTTGTTGAAGGGAGACTCGCGATTCCCCTTGACTCTACCTTCTACTTGATGGGTTCCATGGGGACCTCGCGGAAGGTGCCTCTTCCCCTGAGCTACCGCACATTTACCTATGATCCTTCCGACACTACTCACTTCAGTTTTAGATCACAAGCGATCTTTGGGGATGTCTTGACGTTCGTTTATTCACTCCTTTCCTTTTGCAGGTCATATGTGAGGAGATGGATCGGGTGGCCCAACATTCCTTTACATTGAGGGATCTGATGCTTTCACGGGATGGGATTACATGGGTATGTCATTTTTCTCAACCTGTCATATGCGATGTATGAAATGTCATGTTTTTATGTACATGGATGTCATTTTCATGACATGTTTTATGACTGTAGGATATGACGACGAGGAGCGATGAGTTTGAGTGACGCTATCGGGAGCTCGATGGTCGCTTTCAGTCACTGGATATTATCCATCAAGGTCTAGATACTCTTTATCATGGCCTTGAGGTTAGTCACCAGGAGCTGGGAGTCCGTTATCAGGGTTTGGAGGCTCAATACCAGAGTTTGGAGGTTAGTCACCAGAGTTTGCAGGCTTAGTATCAGGAGTTGCTGTGGCAAAACGCTGCAGTAGAGCAGGCTCGAGCAGAAGCATGGGTATCCACCTCGGGCTTTCACCAGCCTCTTATGTTTGACCTCGAATTCCCTGCTTGATAGCTCAGATGTTGGGCTGATCATCTCTCCAGAATGGGATGCCGGTTTTCTTCACACTCCCCAACCTCCTCTTATGTCTGCTTCAGCTGATAGTGCTCCAGGGAGACTAAGTGCTGAGGATTTTGAGATATCCACCATGTTGCCCCGAGATCCGGTGGGTGGAGATAACACGTAGGTGGCGCATGCTTAGGAGTTCCCTTTTAGCTTTAATTTTAGATTCCTCTTTTTTTTCAAATCGAACTTTTTAAATAGCTCCGCTTTGTAAAATCTCAAGGAAAAAAAACTTTTGATTTATGAAAGGAAAGGGGATTTTGGCCATTTGCAATGCCGGGTCCTCACATGTGGTGTTTTATTTTATGAATATGCTTGCTTTTTTGTGAATGTTTTTCGTATATGTATGAATGAATGTTAATGCTAATGTATGTGGTTAATATGTGTAGGCAACACTGGTCTTGAGGTTTTTTCTTTAACTCTCTTCCTTTCTGATGTTGACCCATAATGAGCGCCTTAGGTTCTTTCTCGGCACCATTTGGGGACCCGATTGGTGAAGGATTGAGGCCTTTGGTTTGTGGGGTCTTCATTACCTTGCTTCCAAGCTTGTGAATATGGCTTTCATTCGTGCTGCTTTGAAATTCTGGGATACTTCCACTCATGTTTTTCATTTTGCTAACTTTTAGCTTTGCCCCTTGGTTGAGGAGTTTCATGCTATCCTTGGGCTCCCTTTACCCAAGGAGTCGACATCCATATCCCCCGCGAGACTATCCTTCGCCTTTCCTTCTTTCCAATTTGGAGGTGAAGATAAGCTAAAGAGTTTATGGAACCTAGAGTCTAGCAAGCACTTTCTATCAGCTCCCCCTAATGTTGGTGGCTTCTGGGTTGAAGCTGTCCTTAGTTGGTGTGAGAATACACCCAACAGTCATCTAGCTTGGCCTTCGATGGTGACTCTACTTCTTTTGGTGGAGTTTGTTTGTGGGGTTGGAGTGATTGCACCTTTCTGCTTGCTGTCGATCATTGACCCACTCTCCACAGGCCTTTTTCCTGCAACTTTAGCCTTGACTAAGAGTATGGTCCACTTAGACGCTGCTTCGGTGAATCTGGATTTAGCTGGAAACCATTTTGCTTTACTAGAAGTAATTCTCTTTCCTTATCTCTTTCTTTCGTGATTTTCATTATTTGTTTAAACAAATGGATTAACGTAGGTATTGTTGTGAGAAGCTTCGCTTGATTGCTGATCCATGCTTAGGGAAGGCTCGATACCTCCCTTCGCATTATGGTCCTAGAGGCTTCACTAAGAAGGACCATCATTTGCTGAGTGAAGGTGCTTGGGTCGAGATTCTGGGCTCCTACAGAGCTTTTGAGATTCATTGGCTCAGTCCTTGGTTTGAGATTCTATTCGTGGTAACTGACATCCATGATTCTGGTGTTTTGCTGATGGGGTTGTTTGGCATCACGTCCTATTCCCCTTCTCGTCTATGCAGGAAGTACGGCGTCAACAACAGGTTCCTAGGTCTCTATGTTCAACCCGTTTCCACGACTTCGATCCTGACACACTTGATGCTATACGGAGGCTTTGGGTACGCGCTCGAGTTGTTATATTGGATTGCACTACCCCGGAGACCACAGATACTGACAAATTCTACCACGGATGGCTTGGTGAGATCAAGGCTCTCCCCAATGCTCATCAACACTTTATGGTGTCTCGTGAGTGGGAGAGGGATGAAGATGGTTTGGAACCCCCTTCCTCATACTTCGAGGAAGTGTCCATGGTGGAATGATTGGCACCCTTAGATATTATTTATTTTCGCCATTTGTTTTCTGACTTTTGTTTTTGGCTTATTCTTGGATTATGAAATTTTATTGAATTTTATTTACTTGCGATATTCTGTATGCACACTATTCATATAAACATAAACATAAATCCTAGCAAACATAACACATTTCATTGAACGACTTTACAAAGGGTACAAGTTTTCCAATGATTTTAGCGTTGCCACCAGTTAGCCTAGAGCAGGTTTTCTAACTCGCGATCCCTCTATTCCTCACCTTGTCCTAATTTTTGCCTGAGCCGCCCTTCACGAGTTTTCAACTCAGCAGACATTTCTGGCTTTTATACAAGAATGGTCCTAATTGTTTCCCAAATAGCCAAGTGCCATCTGGAGGACTGGTTTCTCTCTCATTTTTGGTGTACCGCTTTTTATTTCTTTTATTTTTACACGTGGTAGTGCTTGAGCTTATCTTGATTGATTAGATTGATGAACTCGTTTCCATCCATGTCCATGATCTTGGCAGCTCCTTTGCTCAAGATTTTCTTAATGACATAAGGACCTTCACAATTTCGGTAAAACTTTCCCCGTTGGTCCACATTTGAGGGTTTCATTTGTTTCAGAACCAAGTCTCCTGCCTTTAACTGTTGGCTTCTGGCTCTAACTCGACTATTGTATGCCTTAGCCATGCATTATTGGTACATCTACAAATGGTCCAATGCCTTTAACCGCTGTTTGTCAATAATGTTCAACTATTCAAACCTGGCCTTCGCCCATTCTGACTCCTCTAACCTCACCTCTAGTGCTACTCGAAGCGATTTCACTTCCTTTTCCACCGGTAAAACTGCTTCCATCCCATACAGTAACGAGAAAGGGGTTTGATTGGTTGGAGTTTTGACGCTCGTCCTATATCCCCATACTGCGAATGGTAACTTATCAGCCCAGTCACTGTAGGTAATGACCATCTTGCTCAAGATTTTCTTAATCGCTTTGTTGGCTACCTCTACTGCCCCATTAGCCTATGGCCTGTATGGTGATGACCGATGGTGCTCAATCCCATATTTCCTCATTAGGTCTGATGTGGCTCCTTGGAATTAAACCCCATTATCCGACACAATGTGATGTGGGATGCCATATCGGGCGAATATACGCTTTTCTATGAACTTGGCCATCTTCTTAGAGGTGATGTTGGTGTAAGATTTGGCTTCCACCCATTTTGAAAAGTAGTCGACTGCTACTATAATGAATCGATGTCTATTAGTCGAGTTTGGTTGAATCTCACCAATAATGTCGATGCCCCACACTGAGAATGGCCAAGGAGTAGATAAGCTATGGAGTTGGGATGGGGGTAGATGACTGATATCACCATAAATCTGGCACTCGTGGCACTTTCATTTTTCCGATATGCAATCTGTGACCATTGTCATCTAATAATATCCCCGGTGTTGTATTTTCTTAGCCAGTGCTATCACATTCATGTGTGGACCGCAATCTCCCACGTGCATTTGTCTCATTACCAATAGTGCCTCTTGTTCTGTGAGACATCTCAACAACATTCCTTCTAATGTTTGTTTAAACAGGTCCCCTTCTACTAGATGGAACTGAGTCGCTAACCACCATAATTAGGTTCTTTCAGAGTCGGTTGCGCCTTGTGGGTATTCCCTAGTCAGTAAAAATTTGACGATGTCGAAGGACTAATTCCCAATAGCTTGTTGATCCTCCGTTTCCACTAGGCGACAGTAGAAGGGTTCTTTGGCCATTTGCAGTACAACAGGCTTGATTGACTGAGTTCTAGGGCCTTCCCACATTGATGCTAGTGTAGCGAGTGCATTTGCCATTTGGTTTTCATCCCTGGGTACGTGTTTGAAGATGCATTTGGAAAATTTCTGTGAGATATTCCATACTGCTTCCACGTAAGGATGGAGTGATTCTTCTCTTATTTCCCAGTCACCAGTGACTTGTTTAATAACCAGAGCTGAGTCTCCCACCACCAATACTTCTCTTGCCCGTGCCTTTCGAAGTGCCTCTAACCCAAACAAGCAAGCCTCATATTCTACCCCGTTGTTTGTTACTGGGAATTCCAATCATTTGGAAAGGGTTATAAATTCATTTTGTGGTGTTATCAATACAACACCTAGGCCAACTCCATTTCTGTTCACTACACCGGTGAAGAACATTTTTCACTCTATACCTATCAATGCTAGTTGCTCATTTGGAAATTCTAGATTTTCAATGTAATCAGAGTCCAAGGGTTGATTTTCCAAAAATTCAATGACTGCTCATCCCTTAATGACTTTTTTGGTCACATATTCAATGTCAAATTTTGATAGTAACAATAGCCATCATGAGAGTTTTCCAGCTAGTGTTAGTGACTGGCATAAGTACTTCATCGGGTCTATCTTTGCGACGGCTTTTATATGATAAGATGCCATCGTTGTGCAGATTTTCTTCACAAAGGTGTAGTTTGACTCATACTCGAGTAATTTCTTACTCAAGTAGTGCACTGCATGTTCGCTTCTATCTTCATGTTCTTGCACCAACATGGCTCTAATCGATAACTCCTCAATTGCTAGGTATAGGATCAGGGTCTTTCCAGGTTCTGGTGGGCAGAGGACGGGTGGGCTTAACAAGTATTATTTGATTTTGTCAAACGCTAACTGGCACTGGTAATTGCAAACTATTGGTTGGTCCTTTCGTAGTAATTTGAAGATTGGCTCGCAGATGGTAGTGAGTCTGGCGATAAATCTACCTACATACTGTAGAGACCCCAGGAAAGACCGGACTTCTTTCTAAGTTTTCAGCGCGGGCATATCCCTAATGGATTTGCTTTTATCAGGATCCATCTCAATTCCTTTTTAGCTGACTATATGCCATAGGAATTTCCCTGATGTAACCCCAAATACACACTTCTTTGGGTTCAGGCATACATTATACTTTTCGATTCTGGTGTGGAACTTGTCTAGGATAGTTAGATGCTCCTCCCTTGTCTTGGACTTCACAAGCATGTCATTGATAAGTGTATAATTACACTTATTATCATATTAATTTTACACATTAAACACTATGAATTAAGTCATTTTTATACTTCATATAAAAGATTTCATGTGGTATGTAGTTGTTTTTATGCAAATGCAGATACTAGGTAAATCTTGGGAGTAAAATGATCTAAAGTGGAATTCTATGAAAAAAGAGTGAAAAGGTGCAAAAAGATGTGTGGAACTTGAAGATTTGGCTTAGGAACGAAGCTGTCAAAGATCGTTGAAGTTAAAAGGAGATTTCTGAAGAAAAACTCAATTCACGGTCGCGATAATCATTCACAGTCACCACTAGTTCTACTTCAAATTAGAAGTCTGCCAATCAAAGATTCACGGTCGTAACATCTATATCGCGGTCGCGACTTGGATGGTTTTCTGGTATTATCTTCTTAACTACCAACCGCCAGATAAACATGATCAACCGCCATCAACTACCAATGAAAAGACACTTATCAGAAGTCATCCAATCATGAAAAGGTGCCTATCCATTGTGGATTAAATCAAAGCTTCTCAACCAATCATAATGAAGAGATACAATCATTCACCAATGGACACAACCCTTCGTTTAGATTGACGCAACCCTTAGAACTCTATAAATAGGGCTCCAAAACTCACTAATTTTGTGCAGAAGAGAGGGGTGAAAGATAATGCATAGTGTATATATAGAGAATAAATATCTAGTTTCGCTACGTTCTTAAGCATTCGCAAGAAAATGTTTAAGTGATTCAAATCCCTATTTCGATCATTAGATTTCTCTATATTCTCAAGCGATTGTTGTATAAGTGTACTTGCAAATCACTTATCAATAAAATTTTTCGTTCTTCAATATTTGTTTGTTCGATATTCGCAAAGAATAGCATCCTAGAGGAGGTTCTGTACAGGCCGAGACAGAATTCAAAGTAGACGCAGGAATTGCAAGAATTGACGACTCCCATTAAAGAATGGATATGGTTTGATCAACTTTAGCTTTCACTTGCATACCTTATAACTTTGCTTTGCTTTCTACTTATACTTTCTATTTCGAAGTTTATGATATGTCTATGTGTCATAATGTGTATTTCATGTTAATTCTTTCATGTTAATCAAGTTATATGCGTTGGAGTTAATTTTAAGAGTAGTTTCGGGGTTAACAACATTGTGTATAATCACAAGATCTGTGATATAACGCTATTTAGTGAGCCAAAATTTTTGGAATGGTAACTTGCTAAATGTGGCTATGTGAGAGCGACCCGTACTAAGCATAGTATTGATGTTGTCCAGGTTTATATGATAGTCTTAATTCGTTTGCACTAGATTTAGAAAAGTCATTTCATGTGATGCTCTGCGGTGAATAATTGAACATCTGAGTATTTAGAACCGAGTCTGTTAGATTAGTTTAGTGAATTGCAACATCTTTGTTGAACTTGAATGCTTTCTCTGCTATCCTTATTTCGTAGGGAAAATCTATATATTTAGGTTCTCTAATCTGTCATACTTATATTTACTCATTTTTCATTCTAACCCTTCTTTCCTAAAACTTTACCTTATTATATTTTATTTTCGTGTTTTATCTTCCTTGTGGATCTTTAGAGCTAGCCCTTCCCTGTGGGATCGATATCTTTTAAAACTACATCACAACTGTATACTTGCAGTTATCATCATTTTTCTATTTGATAAGAGGTACTGACAACACCTATATTTTTCGTGGACAAGTTTTTAGCACCATTGATATATAGCCGAATCTTGTGAACAAACTATTAAACTTATCAGTAGAAAAGTGGCGAATAGTCATCAACGTAAACTTCCACCTCCTTATGGATAATATCATGCGGGAGGGTTGTGACTGCCCGCTGATATGTTGTGCCAGCGTTTTTCAAACCAAATGGCATTACCTTATAGCTGTATACGCCCCATTCAGTGATGAATGCTATCTTGATCTTGTTAGTTATAGCCATTAGTATCTGGTTATAGCCTGAGAAGCCATCCATGAAGGAATACATGGATGCCCTTACTATGCTATCGATCATTACATCGATGTGGGGTAGAGGGAAGTCATCCTTTGGGGAGGCCTTGTTCAGATCTCTAAAATCCACGTAGACTCTGACCTTGCCATCTTTCTTTGCTAATGGGACAATGTTGGCTAGCCATGTCGGGTATTCAACCACTCCTAAGAATTTAGCTTCAATCTGCTTGGCCAGTTCAGCCTTGACCTTTTCTGCCCATTCAGGCCTTAAGCAACGCAGTTTTTGCTTTACCGGCTTGATCCGAGGGTCAGTTGGGATACAGTGTTTCGCGATCTGTCTGTCCAATCCAGGCATGTCCTCATATGACCAAGCAAACACTGCCACATGACGTTTAAGTACATTCGTGATCTCTCTTTTTTTTCTTTAGGAATCAAATCATTGGAAATTGTCACCATTTTTGGTGACTCATTTGTACCCAAGTTAATTTTGTTTAATGATGTGTCATGAATGTTAAAGATGTTATGTGTATGATCATATGAATGCATGGTGCCATCAGGTAGAACACCAAACAAGTAAGCAAAATTGTCGTACCTTATTGAATGAGCCTCGTAGGCAAAATTGTCTAAGAAATTAGAAATATTCATTATTACATCATCAATTTCCTCCTCCACAGGCGGAGGGGCTTCAGTTGTTGCAGTAATAGGTGCGTTAGTGGTAGTTTCTACCTCAAGAGTGGTCTGCATCAGCTTTTCGGTGAGGAGCTTGATAGTGCCTGGTAGATCTTGGTCTCACGCATCACCTTTCTTTATAAGCTCGTTAAAAACCTTGGTGAAAGCTGCCACTGCGTCTTCCAGTATTCTGCCTTTTTCATATTCCTTAGTTAGGGTTATTGCCAGGGTCGGTTTCCCTTCCAGTTCGACATCAACAGGGGACTTAATCAGCTGGCCAGTTGTGAAGTCAAACACATCATTGAATATTTCGAGTCCTTTGACTTCCTAACCATTCAGGATCGTCGGTTCTGGCTCTCCCAGGTATGCCTTAGTGCCTTTCGCCTTGCAGACGCTTACTATGTTATAGAACATGGGCCGTTTGTGCTTGTACATTTTCATGCTAGGGGTGAAACCCAGACCCAATCCAGGTGTGACAAGAAGAGGGTCGATGGCCCTGATAATCCCCTGATGATATTTCCCCAAGCCTTTTCCAAGGATAAAACCTTGCTTCTTCATTTGAGTTCTTAGGCTCCTAGGGAAGAAGCGATATACCTTCGGAGTTCCACGCCCCTTCTTCTTTTCTTCAGTGGCCATTACCACCCTCAGCCCTTGCATTATTCTCTCCTCAAATGCAGTAGCCGCCATCATTGATTCCTCATCAGCCTTGATCATCACTGGCCTCCCTTTATGAATGAGTTTTATCTTTTGGTGCAGAGTAGAAGGGATTGCCCCTATTGCATGGATCCATAGCCTGCCTAGAAGCAATGAATAAGTTACTGGAATATCCAGCATAGTGAACTTCACATTGGAGGTCACTCCTCCGACGGTGACCTCTGCTTCAAAGCTACCTACTCACCCCTCTTCGAATCATCGTAGGCTCGGATCACCATATCAGATTTGGTGAGCATATCCTCCCTTAGCCCTAGGTGAGGTAAGACCTTAAGAGGATAGAGATTGAGAGCCGAGCCATCATCTACCATTACACATGCTATAGCACGGTCGAAAATTTGAACCCTGATAAATAAGGCCTGATTATGCAGTCCCAGTTCCTACAGCAGTTCTGAATGATCAAAAGTTATGGACGGCATCTAAGGGGGGACAATTCCTTCCCTGATGGCAGCCCACATCTCGATTATTGAGGTTGTGGGCATGGCAGGCATTTCCATCAACCTCTTGACTAAACCCATCCTATCCTTTTGTGACATCTCAAGCAACCTCCAAATACTGTATTTGACCTGAGTTCCCTTCAACTGATTTACCAAAGGGTCCATGTCTAGCATATCTTCATCCACCTTTGGGGGTAGAGATGGCTCAGGCTGTTCCCTTGCTATTTCCTTCGGCCTGGAGTCATTGACCTGTACAGTCTCATCCCTTCTGAAAACTCTACCACTCTGAGTAACCCTTAGTACTCCATTATCCATCACTCCTGTTTCCCTGGAATTAACCCAAGGGTATTGGTCGTATCCATCCTCTTCTTGGCCACGTCACCCCTTCAACTTGTAAGAATCCAAGCTTATGGGCTTCTTCCCACTAGAAATGACCTCACCCTCAACTGAGGTTCCTTCTTCGAGTTTCCTTTTCCTTCTCGACTTAGGGACATATGCATCGAGATCGATGGGAACCCTTGTTGGTGCTTTCCCGGATTCCACCTTCATTGCATCCTTCCATGGTTCTCCTCCCTCTGCTGAGAACACTTCTACCAAAGGATCATCCTCGCTGTCTTCATCTTCATCAACCACTACGTTCACCACTAGGTTAGACCGAGATAGCATCGCTAGCACAGAATCAGTGGGTATTCCTGATCCTACTACATGGACATTACGGTGTCTGGTCATTATCTCCCTATCAAGATGAAGGGTGTGAAAAGATAACTCATCAAAATCTAGGATTGCCAGCCTTGACAAATGATAGTGATACCAATCTCAGGATCCACCTATTATCAATTGTACTACAAAAGGCTCAGATGGTCTTTACGCCAACACTATATAGATAAACATCCACCACTTTATGTAGCCGGTGAGTGATTCTCCTTCCCTCTGTACATAAGCGAGCAGATCTTGCATGGTTTGTTTCGGAGGTTTTAAAAATGCGACCTTCATCTGGAACTCTGTAGAGATGTAGTTCCAATTGCTCTTGGTCTCAACCTACTGCATTTCGTACCACTAACTTGCTACTCCTTCTAGTGAGCATGGAAATAGTGTAGCTATCATATTTTGAGAGAGGCCCGGTGCCAGACACAGGATATAAAACTTGGACAAGTGGGAAGACGGTGAGTCATTCCTATTAAAATCAGACATACCGGCTAAGCTAAAACTAACCCTCGGGACTTCTTCCCGTTCTCTAATCACTCGATTGTTTGACTCAGATTCAAGCATCTCCATCACGTCGTCTGAGTCCATCCCTGACTCAATGGCCATCACATACTCATCTCCTCTGCCGGCCAGTGTTTTTCCTGACTATTCTCACCCTACGTGAAGCGACGTAGGTTTCTGGCCTGTAAATATCGGCATCCCATCAAAGTTGATCTCATTAGCTTTAATCTTACCCCCGCACCCTCGTCGGTTTGACTCTTCCTCCAGCATCTTCAAAACCCGACTAGGATTGCTTCCCGACCCAACCATCATCACAAATTCTCTAAGCCATTCAGAAAGGCAGCTTAGGACCTTTCGCTCTTCTAACCCTGAGTTAATCATTCCTACCCTCGCCTCAAAATTCGACAAAGGGTTGTTCTTCATGCTGGGCTTGAGTGCAGGCTCATGGATGACCCTATCAGCAACTAGCTTCTGAATAGCTTTCAGCAGCTCCTTACAGTTATTTGTACGGTATCCCACGGCCACATGATAATGGCAGTAATTGTTCTTCTCTTTCGACCTAGGAGGGACATGCTTCTTCAAGCTCTCCAATTGATTAATTTCACGTAGCTTGGTGAACAAGAATCCCAAATTAGCAGTGTATGGCGAGATGCCATGATATTCTTCCATTGGGAACCTAACAGTGGCTACCTTTTCTTCCTTCACCAATTGTATTACCGGTAGATTCGTCTTCACCTGCATTGGGTTGGAATCATTCTTCCTATAATAGGGCTTAGCCACCGCTCCGTGTCATCCACTGATAGTGGCGACTCTGCTGGGGATTTTTATAAAACTTGTTTTTTCAAAGATTTTAGATTTTGGATAGGTGTCAAAAATTATTGATCACATTATTTCATTTTCTCTTAATTATGACATATTCATAAATAACGCATTGTAGTAGAAGGGATTAGCCCATAAGTCTAAGGTACCCTTATTACCGCAAAACTCTCTCTGGTACTAATTTGCCTCCTTGAGAAAAGATAGTACTTGAGCGGGTGGATCACTTGTTGCCATATCGCATGTACCTCCCTCGTTGGAGGCTTGGAGTGAATTTTAGTGCAACAAGAACCTTCTACATCAACAACCCATTTGTAAACCTCATTTTAATAACCCATAGGCATTTTCCCTAGGGAGTTACCCAACAAAAGACCATGCATTATATTTTTCTTACAGGTGTGCTCCTTAGTATCTTCATTGTACTAAGATGAACCAAACTTAGGATAGAGACTAGCCAAAAACCCTACACGCGGGAGTTGTATGGTTGGAAGTTTGCACGTTGCATGCTATGTGCTATGTGCTATGTGTACACTGCTTTCAATTTATCATTGAACAAATGTCATGCGATCCACGAATTTTAGTGTAGACACTTGAACGCACACACTCAAATATTAAATGTCCATATCACTATACCAAACCAATATCACATACACTTAGGCATAGTTGACATTATAGATCATGTCATCGTAGGACAACATTAAACCACTTAGGGACATCACTTACCCCTTTTTCAGAAAGATGTCCACTTGACATTCCGCTATTAGCCTGCACATGGCAAACATACCTTCCTTTTACTGTGTGATGTCCACTTGACATCCGACACTTTCCCGCAAGGGGCAATAACCTTTCCACCACATTACCCATTAGATGTCCACTCAACATCCAACTCACAGCCCTTCCAGGGAAATTATACCCACCAAAAGCCCAAATGGGACAAATACCTACCCAAATCTTTTCCCACATTAAAGGATATCCCTGTTGATGTCCTAACCTAAGCCCATAGCGAACTTACTTACCTTACCAAATCTTCAAGGGTATACGCTTCATACCCGAATCATTTGCCCACACGAGGTAATAATTCACATATCACCACATACCCACAAATAGTGATGACCACACTCGGCCCTAATTGGTCAAAATAACCAAATCATTCATTAGGTAGCTACATACGGTAGTTGTTTTCATTTTATTAGGGTATGTCACACCACTTACCCGAAACAATTTTGACCTTCTCATTCCATGAGGCCTAGTCATAGTACAAAACCTCAAACCATTGACCTATTACCACACAGGTAGCTTAGTCACCTCACTTACATCACTCATATTACGATGTCACACAAACATTGTACAAATCTCAAGTCCAACCCCCGTTGTTGGATTTTCATGTCCACCTATTTTCATCTTTACCTAACGACTAACTTGTTTATTTCAAATGGATTGACATACATGTTATTTCACATCATGGCATGCTAAACCCTTGTGAATGCATGCATAACTTTAAACATCTCACACATTTCTCACATCACGAGCCATGTCGTTCTTACAGGCACAGTCTGGTCTTCTTCTTATGTATCTCAGCTTGGAAGAGGCCTGCTCGCCTCCTGGTTTGCATTTCCCCAATTATGGCCAATCTGGAGGGGGTTCCATACACTGACTCAAGTGAGGACTCGGGTTCAGACTCAGATTTAGTTCAACGCACTTTTATAGCCAATCCACAAGAAGAAGGCGCGAGGGAAGATCACCCTATCCTTACGGGATAAAATTCTCAGCAATCGTCGGTGAGCACCGAGATTGCAGCTCCCTTAAATGCCTTTGCCAATAATGAACAGCTAGCATCGCTCATTCGCCAACATGTTAGGAGGGCCCAGAATACAGCGTCCAACTCGGAGGTCACCCTTTACAACGCCAATCCAACAGGAGAACCTCCCACCTCACACATGGTTCCCGTAGCAACTACCACCTTTTATCAGTTTGGGGCAGGACACAGTCAGCTGAACCAAAGTCAATTCTTCCCTAGACAAATTGTCCAGCTAGTATTCACACCAGGGCCTTTCTACCAAGGAATGACCCAATAGCCTATTCCCACTTGGAGTACGTCGGTCACCTCACAATTCCAGGCACCTCAACTGCCCCATTTTGCGGTATTTCCCCAGGGGCAATATAGCTCTTACCCAAACACAAGGAACGCCATCCTCCAACAACCTGGCATGGCAAAATTATGGTAACAATTCTTGGCCACTCATGGTGGTCACCTAAGGAACACATACCCTGTGCAACCGACAATCGGAGATGAAGACAGCTTACCCCCAAACTTCGCAATGCCGTAGTTTGAGAAGTACATGGGATCCGATGACCCGCACGCTCACTTGACGCATTATCAAACTGTGATGAGAGCATTGAGGGTCAGCAACCAAATGAAGGCTAAGCTCTTCGTCAACACCTTGGGCCACCCGGTCAACGAATGGAATAGCCACCTTCCGCTGCACATAGCCACCAATTGGAATAGCCTTGCTCAAGCTATGCTGGAGCACTATGGTTTCAACTCTCAGATGGAAACCACAATGCAACATCTGGAGGCTATAAGGCAAAGGTAGGGTGAGAGCTTCAAATCCTACTATGCATGTTGAATGGCCACACAAGTTAGGCTTACGGCTTGCTTGACTCTACCAAAGATGATAACTAAGCTTCTAGATGGTGCACTGCCATCATACAGGATCAAGTTTGGATCAGAAATCTTTTCGAGCTATCAGGAAGTGTTTGAAAAGGTAGATAGAATGGAGCACTTCGAATCCATTGATACATCTAGGGGGACTAGCATGAGGGATTATTATGTAATAAATTAGCTGTCAGCTACTTTGGCCACGTGGCATTTGAATTTTGAATAAATTGAACTTTGTTTACTTGCTCGATATTCTATCAATGACATCGTGCATTCTCATAAACATATACATATTTTTTTAGCACATGTGACACATCATTTCATGAAATTAATTTAGGTATAAATGGATTCCCCATAATAAATTCAAATGATTTGTCTCTTGAGAGAAAGTGAGAGACAAATACATGTACTTAGACAACGCGTGATAGCAATTGCCTCATCATACAAGGATGAAAGATCAATGGAAAGATCTCCAAGCACGAAATGTCCACTAACTTATGCAAAGATCAAAAGGATCAGAGCTAGAATAAGGCTAAAATGTCAACCAAGCAAGTTGAGACCAAATAATAGGTGTAATGCCACAAAGAAAGAGTCAGATCATTGAACACGTCAACAACTCCATCACAACCATTCATGAGACCAAACAACTAGCGCAATACAATAAAGAAGGAGCCAGATCGTTGAACACGTCAACAACTCCATCACCACCATTCATTAAATTAAATAACCGATGCAATAACACGAAGAATGAGCCAAATAGTTGAATACGTCAACAACTCCATCACACAGATCACCATCATTCATGGGATAATCAAACAAGAGTCAATGCTAAAGATAAAAAAGGAGTTAGACCATTGAACGTGTTAATAGTTCCTTCACACAGCTTGCTACTATTTACAGGGCAATCATCGCAAGAAACACCGATAATCAAGACTCATCATCACGTACACCTCAAGCCAGCAAAGCAGTGTGAGCACAAACAATCAGTCAAAAATGCTAAACGAGACAACAGATGAAGTCATGGACATGGACAGCGATTGATCTACCAAATCAACCAAGTCTTACACTATTGCTATCACACATTGGTGAAAGAAATAAATCTCTAAAAAGTAGTACGAATAAAAAAGAATAAATTTGTATTTAGCCTGTCAACTAACACTCTGTTAGTTGAGCAAAAATTAGGGCTTTCTTTCAAAAATATAAAAGAATAGTCCGTTGAGTTGAAAACCTGAAAAGGGCGACTCAGGCAAAACAAAGGACATTGAGAGAACCACATTGGTTAGAAAACCTGAAAAGGCTAATTGATGGTAGGAGTCAAATCATTTGAAACATTATTACCCTTGTTAAGTTCATCAATGAATTGTCATTTTTGCTGAATCTTTATGCATATGCTTATCTTGATTGCTTGCATGCCAATGGTACAAATCGCAAGTAAACATCCAAAAAAGCGAAAAAATAAAATAAAGAAAAAATGAGTCTGCTGGATCGAAAACCTGAAAGGGCTGTCCAGGCAAAAATTAAGACAAGGTTCGATAGATTGAAAACCTACAAGGGCGATCTATGCAGAAATTAGAACCGACATCAAATTCATCATCTCCTCCTTAGAATGGTTCGATGCATCATATACCTTCATACATCACAAATTGTATTAACATTACACCTTTTTCTCTGATTTGTCATAGGAAGCAAGTCAACATCCAATTAAAGAAATACAAAATATAGCCGAAGAAGGAAACGGTTATCTCGATGGCTGAAGCCGAAGAATGAAACTGTTGCCAACCACTAAAAGGATTCCGAAGAAAAAGATGGACAACCCTATGAAGATATATTGCTAGAAATGAAAGCCTATGTCATCACTAATTAGGAACAAGAAGTCACCAACCACACCGATCAGGTATTCCCTCTATCCCTACACTCATTTCGTGTGATCATACTGGTTATACAAGTAGTGATGATCACACGAGGGGCAGCTGTGAGCATGGGATTTTGTACCAGCTCGGGCATTCAATGATGATGGCTTTTCAGGATATTTATCCTTGAATCACATGATTTTTTACCATCCAACGATCTTCAAACAGGAGTTCTCCTCGTAAAAAAAATAAATATTTCAGGCCCTAAATAAATATTTAAAAGCCTTATGTGAAAACTTAAAGGCTTAAAATATTTTAAGTACCTAAATAAAATTTAAGGGTTTAGAATAATTTAATTAAATTGTTTTTTTATAAGAATATATATATATATATATATATATATATATATATATATATATATATATATATATATATATATATATATATGGAAAAAATAAAAAAAATGAAAAAGGAAATAAAAAGAAAAGGAATAAAAAAAAGAAAGGAAATAAAAAAAATGGATCTCATCTTTACTACTCAGCTTACAAACATGTGATTATCACTAAACCCGTAGTCACCCATGTCATCATAATCACCATAGTATGAATAAGTATGACCCAAAGTATAGTAACTTCTACATAAGGTAACCAGTATCTCAGGTCTGAGGATACTTGTACAGCTTCTGCAATAAGACATGACACCAACACATAGATATAGTTATATCCGAGTGTCTGTCTTATAGTGGTCTTTAATGTGATACCTGAATACATTCATGTGTTAACTCAAGGTACCACCTTCAGCTCGTGAGATCGGCTGCTTAGATCTAATCCAAGGAGTAAGCCTACACATGCTAGTCTATCAGCTTCATTGATGTCTAGTCTCAATGAACATATGACTAAGGACATTAGACTATTCATAGTAACACGTATGTGCAGTTCTCACACCAAATAGCTCCCACTATGTCCTTTCACTTCTACGCTATGAAATAGTCATGGTCTTTGTCTTATCAATTTGCATATACATAATATTATACATATATGATACCAGCGAGATAAATAAACAAAAGCATTGATAAATAACAAAGATGCCTTTATTAATAATAATAATAATAATAATAATAATAATAATACAAAACCGTTTGTACATTATAACTAATTAAGATATGTCGCCCTAATTGCCTCTAAGGCATACATCATGTCTAACAAGATGTATGTTAGGAATTTATTCCTTCGATACTGATTTGTAAAAATTAATGTATTTGTTGATAAAAAAAATTGTATTTAGGACCATTTGTATTAAATAAAAAGTGTATTATTTAATCCCTACCCCCTAGGTTAGAAGCCTTTTACTTTATTATCTTTATTTATTTAATCAATGAATTTACTTACCAATTTTAATTATTTGTCACTTTCCACTTTTGAATGCTTTAAATCTTCAAACATAAATTGAAAATGACTAGAAAAATAATCGAATACTTTAAAGGTGGTGGGTTGCATGTAATTATCACTCAAATAATGACGATGTATGTAAGTCATGCGAACTAGAATCTTTGTACTATGATGCGGTTTAGGCTTAATGGATATAGGTTGTACCGAATTTTCGGGAAGATCTAATCCTGATGGCGACTCCATAATGTAGGCTAAAGATTTAGGAGTCGAGTCTTTCCAAAACTTTATTTCCCCTCTCTCTTAAAAACCCCCCATGCCCCATCGCTATTATCGCGCGAGTAGAATGTCGTCCACTCACACTATCCCAAAGTTAGACTTGTTCACGAAGAATGCCACTCACCATTCATAATGTGTTTGACTAGAAACTCGTTCTATCAATTACATACTCTAATTAAAGGTTTAAGAGTGTTTCTCTTCAAAAACTACTCCATTTATATTACTATATCAAAAGTCGTGGATCCTATCTTGACTACTTACTAATAAATAGTCGTTACTATACCCGAAATTACATGTATCATCCTAGAAAAAATAAATGCTAAGGTATTATCCAAAGCATAATAACTTTTGTACAAGTTAAGTAGTATCTCTAGTCTTAGGATACTTATATTGCTACTACAATAAGACATGACACCATCACATGGATATAAATATTTCTCAGTTTCTCTCTTATAGCAGTCTCTAATGTATCTCTCTAATTACATCCATATCTTAATTCAAGGTACCATCATCAACTTGTGAAATTAGCTTCTTGGATCCAATCCAAGGAGTAGGCCTACACATGTTAGTTTGCCTGTTTCATTGGTGTTTAATCTTAATTAATCTATGAATAAGACATTTTAACTTTCCATAATTACACATGTGAGTAGTTCTCAACTAACATGGCTCCCACTATGTCATTGCACTCTCACGCTATGGAATAGTCATGGACTTTGTATAGATATATTAGTGATCATATATATACATACATATACCAGCTATAAAAAAAGATACCTTATATTAACAATAATAAACTGGAATGTTCATACTGATAACTAATAAAAACGCATCACCCTAATCGCTTCTAGGGCATAAATCATGCATGATAGTCCACTAGAATAAAAGATCACTCTCCTTTAAATAGTCCTCAAACTATTGCTTAAGTATTCCTTGTCTCGATTAGATCGAAGGGTCATGATACTCTTTCCAAGTTAATTCTCTACTTCAGTTATGAACTCTTTGAATTTCTAAAAACTTTCAAACTTGTTTCTCATAAGGTACAAATACGCATATTGTGAGTAATCATGGATAAAGGTAATGAAGTAGAACTCCAAGTGCCTTTACACTCATTGGACCACATACATCTGAATGTATTATATTTAAAGTACATATTGCATGTTGACCCTTTCATTTCAAAGGTTTCCTTTTAATTTTACCTTTTAAACAAGGTTTACATGCCCATAGGACTCCCATTCCATTGGGCCTAAGTCACCATATTTTTGTAACTTAGTTAAGAGGGTTTCGTTTGCATTTCTTAAATAACAATGCCACAAGTATGAAGATTTCTCATTATCTAATTTTAGTTTCTTAGCAATCTACATATTTAGAATTTTTTTAGTATGAAAAGCATAAAAACCTTTAAAACATATTCCAAAAGAATAAAGGATATCATTGCGATGAATTTGACAATAATTATTCGAAAATAAAATTTCAAATCCCTCTGTTGTTAAACACACAACATAAACAATATTCTTAGTAACAGCAAGAATATAAAAGCATTGTACAAAACTTAATCAGGTCATTAGGAAAATGAAGGTTATATGTTCCTATGACTGTTGTAGCAACCCGTGCCCTATTTCTAACTGGTTGGTCCACCTCCCTATTTGTAAGCCTTCTACTATTCTATAACCCCTACACAAAATTACATATATGAGTACCACAACCAGTATCCAATACCAATGTAGACTCATAAGAAACTGTAGAGAAACTCTCCAGCATGAACATACCTGAAGTAGAAGCCTTACTTGGCTTCTACTTCACTTGCTTAGATTGACGAGCTTTGTAATCTTATTTTGAATGTGCATGCCCACTGAATTTAAAAAGGACACTTTCGGCGTTCTCCCATTGCTCTTTAATCACATAATTTTCTTGTGAGTAAATGGTCAATTTGGATGATAAATGTCCTTTTATTATAATCATCAAAAGCCTTAAGCATGTCAATTAGTTTAGGGATAGAATGATCCATATTATTATAGTAGAATTCATTCATGAAAGGTGAATAACTTTAGGGTAATGATTTGAGGATAATGTTTAGCTTCATCTTAGAAACCATAAGGGATCCAAGCATGCTGACTTCATACATGTATCCCCAAGCTTGTTAACATACTTAACAATTGAAGCTCCTTCCTATATCTTGGTTTCAATTAATTTTCTGAAAGTTACGAATCTTTTCATTTTTATCTTTGATATATTTCCCTAAGATGGAGCATTAAGGTGTTTAACCAAATGCCTTCACACTGTGAGTGTATCTTTGGAGAAAGTGTTTCCATCAAAAGATGTGTAACTTCTATTCAATCTCTTGGATACCTTCATCCATGCTGCATACATTTCTACATGAGCATTTGTGCCAGGTTGTTCAGTCATTGGCATAGTTAATATAGATGTCAATTTCTCTTTTATAAGCATAAAACTAATGGAACTGAACCAATTGATCAAATTTGAGCCTGTAAATTAATGCAGTTGTCTCATGCTACTAACAACATTGGAGGACATATTCAACCTAGATATAAGATAAGAAATATGTTTAGACATTAGCATATGTACATGCATTTAATATAAGGTCATTAATTAAGCACATTTTCCTTGTGTATTAATCAACATTCAAATAGTCCTTTCTAATAAATTCGAGTACATGGTCTGACCATTTTCCTTAGTAGGTAGCTTCCACGGATCATCTAAGGTAACCCTTGCTATACTTGGTCAAGCCGCATTAGATAGCCATGGTTAGAACCCGTCCATTTGAAACCTGTACACTTGCTAATCTATTTGAGCTCTCTTTTCAAGATGTTCATATCCAATTGTATGACTTCTTAAATGTGTCTACAACCTAGCGTTAGCTCAAATTTTATAGACATCTCTAAGCTAACTTTGTTAAGGCTTAACCCCATATAGTTTCATGGTCAAACATGTGTTAAGGGAAATCATGATGTACATGATCTTACATTTGATAATAAGTTCTATATCATAGACTTATGAATAGGGAGACTATGTACTACCTTAATATATTATAGGGATTTCATTGGTATAACTAGTCTCACCTTATGCTAAGAGTTAAAAGATGGATATGATTATGATAACTATAATTTCAAGTTATAAGGAATTAACAATCTAAAGGATCAAACTCATACTGGTACATTATAATCATTCCATTATGCCAAGACTTCACATAGCATGCAAAATAAATAAGGTCCATGTTTAAGTTCTTGCACCTATGTATATAAGTTTTAATTTAACAATTTAAACCCACAATTATAAAACCATATGTGGAATCCAATTCTCATACTAGAAATTCACTAAGTCATATTCCCTCAGGTACCTTAAACCTAATACCGATAGAGATTTCTAACATATGAGAGGCTCTCTTAAAGTGAATGAGCAGTCAAATCCAATCCTTACCAAAATAACCATGGGTACTTTGATTCCATATACCATAGACAATAATGATATAAAGATTTAGTTCTCTAATTGAGTAAAGTATGGGATGATACTCGAATAAAAGTATTTACACATGGAGTAAAACATTATCAATTAGTGATAATCACCTAGACTAAGTTTAAGCATAAACTAAATCTAGATATCACATCATTTTCTATAACAAGAATCTAAATCATACATACCATACTTCAATAAATTTATAGAATATCACAATTATAATGTTATAATCAATCATCCAAAACATAAGGCAGGCTCTAATACCATCGTTGATTATTTTAGGTAAGTAGTGAACATTCAAACTAGCATGATGGAATTTCAAAACTTAAATTTAACCTAAAAGGGACTCTTAAGCATGGCATGATTTATATGACCCTAGGTCAACATGGCATGGATAAAATAGGTCTAAACACTTCTATCTAAGTTAAAGTATTATCAGTTAATGTGTGCCCTCTAGCTGTGGCAAAGTGATCTATTAGACAAATTCGGTAAAATCCTATTAGCACTAGCCTCCAAGTGTAGGAAAACCTCTATGAATAAGTCCACATGAACCCCACATATCAAAACCTCCTCGAAAGGGAGAACTCATTAGTTAACAAGCTGTTTCTAAACCACTCATAGAACAACCCGATAATAACTATGAAGACCTTTTCTAAAATAGAATAGGCCCTCTAGAAAAATCTCACAAATAATTTCTAAGAGAAATTGCAAGAGGATCTCAAAATTAATTTGCAAGAAGAGTGTGTTGTTGTGAGCACGGGATTTTGTACCAGCTCGCGCGTTCGATGATGACGGCTTTTACGGGATTTTATCCTTGAATCACACATTTTCAAGTATCCTAACATGTCCGAATTGGAACCCTCCTCGTTATTAATAAAAATATTTAATTTAATTTAGATATTATTTAACTTAAAAAAAAAAAACGTAATCCCAATTGCGGGGGGAACCCCGCAAAGGGGTAGCCTCGCGCTAGGCCGCGCGAGGGTCTTAAGTGACCCTCGCGGGGCCTGCCCGCGAGAGTCCAAGGGAACCCTCGCGGGGCCTCCCCGCGATGGTAGTAAGGAACCCTCGCGGGGACTACCCGCGAGGGTCCTAGGCGACCCTCGCGGGGCCTCCCTGCGAGGGTCTCTAGTGACCCTCGCGGGGCTTCCCGCGAGGGTCCTTAGTGACCCTCGCGGGGCCTCCCCGCAAGGGTCCTAAGTGACCCTCGCGGGGCCTCCCCGCGAGG
>CATIWQ010179992.1:0-14393 GCA_949673415.1 Euphorbia schlechtendalii | reverse complement strand
TTTTTTTTTGTTTTTAAATAACTTAAAAGTTAAACCCTTACGAGCTTGTAATAAAATTAATTTTGATCAAAGTAGTTTACTTTATTACCTCATTTAATTATACCTTTTTATCAATAATAAATCAATTATCTTTATTTTTAGCTAGTCATGTCATGGTTTTTATTACTTACAAAATCTTTTATAATTCATTTTAACAAAAACTGTTACTATTTTAAAGCAAGTATTAAGAAACAGTAGAATTCCTTATCTTTTAAGCTAATACATGCTTATAGGCAGCCAGTCAAAAAAACTCAAGCAATGAGAAATAATTTATCGTTGCTTGAGATTTTTAACTTATTTTATAGAGTAAACTTAAAAAAGCATGTTTCTTGGTTTTGTGGAAGATGTGTTTTTTATTTCAATAAATATTTGTGGTTTCAAAAATTTAACAAATAAAAATTCTCCAATATTAGCTAAGTAAAAAAATGGGTATTCTTATATATTTTTTATCTGACGTTTTGTATGATAGTTAACACATGTTAGTGATAAATTTTGAAATATTTTTTCTAATTAAACAAATAAACAATGGTGATAAAATTCAAAAAATTGTAACATAATAACAATATATGAAATCAAATTTTGATAATGTTGGGCTAACTAAAATATCCCTTATAGAATCATTATTGATTAATGAAAACATATTTTTTAGAACTTTTTAAACTATATATCTTGTTTTGGAAAAAAATTTTCCACATAACCTTGTTAAAAATCAGTTAAACCAATTGTTATTCTATTTTATACCTTTTTGAGCAGAAGTGAGCTAACGCGCGGACTTGAAATCATAAAGAGGGAAGGTTTTCGTCATTATTCCTAAAAACTTCAAATTGCCAGTTGAAATCCGCCTGTCTGCCTCTTTGAGTCTCTGCATATAAATATCTTCCCCTCCTTCCCCATCAAGTAAAAGTAGTTGTAATTGCAATTTTACATTCTCGTCGTCTCAGCCCCTTCTCTCTCGGAATCCCGCATCTGATCCTGCACCAGCGTACAGAAGCCCTGACCCTAACGATTTCAGTTTCGGCGTCTCCGTTTCTGCATTTCGATAACCTGTAAGTTCTTCTTCGTCGTCTTTTATTCTCCTTTCTTTTGATGTAAAATTTGGTTGTTTTCTCTGCTTGGAGTCGGATGAATGAAATTCTGGATAGTTATTTGGTTGATATTTTGCGCTTTTGTGCTTTTATTGGCCGACTTCAAGGTCAAAGAACTTTTTGGTTTTTTAGGGCATAAGCGGATTTCCGTTTGAGCTAGTTCTTTGTTTGTTCGAGTTTCGAGCAATGGGAGTTGATTTCCAATAAGCAATGGTTATGCTAGGGTTATCTGTTGCGCTGTTATTTTATCTGAGTTTTTCGTCGTTGAATTAAAATATGTCGTTGTTCGCTTCTAATAAAAGTCTGTTAGGATAAATTCTAATAGACTAGATGTTGCATCCGGGAGATCTTGATATTGATGGCTTTTTGTTTCGGTTAGTAGCTCTGGATGTGTTTAATCATGTTATTAATTTATGTTCAATGAAAGTAATATTCGTTTAATTTTAAAACTTGTATATGATGCTGTTTCTGGTTTTCCTTCTCTGTGTAACGTGTTGCCTGGTTATGAAATTTATGTTTCTTGGTTCTTAAAAGTTTATTTTCTAGACTGTTTTCTCTTCACTGCTTACATTGCTTACCCACTTTTCTACCATTTTTCAGATGGCGAATAAAGCACTCACACGTGAGGAGATTGCTAACACAGAAAAGAAATTGGACATGCCGTTAGGTATTCTTATCTAAAACTGAAGGACTTGAAGTACTTTTCCCTTTTCATGGTTAATTGACTATTCATGTGCATGTATCTTTTCGTGGTATATTGTAGATGATATCATCAAAATGTCCAAAAATAAATCCCAAACAAAGAAGCAGCAAAGACCTCTGGTAAAATTTTTAAATAGAAGCTCTCTTTTCCCTTTTCAGACATTGTTTTAGACTTTTTGATTTCTGATTGAACTTATTAAATACACATACTTTTGCAGAACAAAAATCGGAATTTTTTCAACAATGGCATACAAGAGAAAGCTATGAAGGTGAGGCGCTATATGGACTCCAGATCATTTGTTCGACAGGTATGATCCTACTGCTGCTAATATTTCTTATTTGCAATATGTATAGCCTATTTATATCTGCTCTTTTTTTATTATTGGACTCAATTTATTATTTTGTCATTATAGGGGGCTTTAGCACAAAGAAGATCAAATTTCCAGGGAAATCAATTCCCTCTGACCACTGAGACTGCAAGGAAGGTTGCAGTAACCCCATTTCGTAGTAGGCCGTTCGAGCAGAACATGCTAAGTAAATCAGACAAAGCAAGGTATTAGTTTTTCCATTTTTATGATTTTCCTTGAGATTTGCATTGGGCGATGCAATGGCTGTTGGAGCTAAACCAACTAATTGTTGTACCCTATATTCCGACGTTTTCAGGTAAAAATGATGCCATATGCTATGGGGTCTTCTGGTTAATATTTTGTAACCTCAAATAGTGTTGTGGAACTCGGATTTTTGGATTGGCTGTTGACAAGAGATCAGTTTTGGAGTGTTGTTTGCTCTTGATGGTTTCTATATAAATTAGCAGCATTAGAATTGCCTGCTGCATTGAGTGCGATGTTTCTAAATCAAGATATCCTATGAATGCTCCTTGGTTGATTGATATAGTCTTGGAAGTGAATATTGTGTCTTTACAAATTATGGGTCTATCAGAGTGATCTCAGCCTAAGTTGTTGGTTTGTAAATTTAGCTGAAAGTTTGATTCATCGAAGTTCAGTACAAGCCTGGTGGTTATAAAAATAAATTAGAAGTGCTTGCACAACCTCATGGAAAAATCTCTCTTTTTATGCATTTGAAAACCTATTTAGATAGGGCTCATTGTCATCATATGTTACTGCAATGTCTTTTGGGTTTATGTGGGTAGCTTTCCGGATGCATTCCTTGTCTCTAGTTCTGGTCATTATTTTAATACTGAAGGTAGACCATGCTTATCCTTTAGGTTATGATTAGTGAGAACTGCAACCATTTCACTTTTCAGCATTATATTCACTATGCATCCTTCATTTTTCTTGGAAAGTACATAGTGTGTTACTTGCCTAGTTGGGAAGGTAATGAATGGTGATTGATAGGATGAGCTATGTTGCCTGAAGCTGTTAATGATTAAGACTCCTGGATGGTGGAAGTGTTTTCAGTTTTTTCCCCAGTACTTCCTTATTTGTCTTTCCCTTACTCACCTCCTTCTTCCTACTGAGGCGACTTACCAACTTGTTACTGTGGAGAAGTTGGCAATAAAATAAATATTGAGAATTGGACGCTTAATGCTTAAAAGTTCTGCTTCTGATGGGTTTCATTTTTACCTAAACAAAAGATTTGTGAAAGCTTGATTTGGAATTGAAGCCTTCTGCTCCAGTTCTATTGGTTGGTGTGTTTAGATTGTTTTTGCTACTCAGTTGTGCTGCTGCAGCTGAATGGCGGCTGTCCTTTTGTGGTAGCAAATTAAGTTCAAGACTATAAGTCCAGTTAATCTTCTCCGTTTGAAATTCTTCCGAGGATGTAAAAGAATTGAAAATTGCAGAGAAATGGCTCCACTTTTATCAAGTGACATCTTTATCTAAAAATGGTTTGTCTTTATTTCTCTTAGTTGGATGTAATTTCAATCAGCATGGTAAGTCACTCGTCTCAATTAGGGGACACTTCTCAGTATGTCAGCTTTGTGTTACTGATTGGTGCTGGCACTTTTGGATGCCTACTTTCATTTTTCTACTCAGCAGCGTGATTTTTTTCTTTGATTCATAGATTTGTCTTACTGAATGCAGGGCTGGGACTTTTATGGGTCAGAAGAGAGCTGCAAACAGAACTTTTATTTCAAAGGTATTCTTGTATACCTTACTGAAATGGGCTGATTTCTGGTGTAATATTTTTATTTTTGATGGAGACACTATTGTTCTTCTATTCCCATCTTAATGGCTTTGTTTATTTCTTTGTCTAGGCACCACAGCAGCAGCAGCAGCAACAGCAACCACAACCCCAACAAGGAAATGGAGGTCCAAAGCCTAAGCCTAAAACGCTAGATTCCCGTTTTGCCAACATGAAGGAGGAGAGAATGAAGGTCTTGTCTAATCGTAATAACACCGTTCAAAGGCAGAATGGCAACCAATTCCGTCGAATGGTACCATGGGCTAGGGGCCGATTTTGAAATCGATAGGTGTGTTTCTTTCTACTCAATTCAAAAGGAGATGCGATCTGGTGGTGTACTCTATTGAAGTGGCGTTAATCTCAAGTCTTTCATGTAGGCCCTGCAAGACCTGCTAATGGAAAAGCATTGAAGTCTGCTTATCCAGGCGGATAATACTTTTAGTTTTCCCTATCACAAGTTCTTAGTTTTCTCTGGTTTGTTTGATTTTGATATGAACCACAACTTTCAACTTGGTGCCTCGTAAGCAGCATTGTGTATCATTGCAGGATGGATTTAGTAATTGCAGCTTTTCTTTAATTGATCCCCGATTTTGCTCTCTTGTTTTAAAGCCACTTGATGATGTGAGTTTCCGATTTGTAGAAACTGTAATTTTCACATCATGGTAAAATATGTGCTCTTTTGTCTTCACATAATTTGAACAGGGGGTTATTTTTATGATATATAAAGGTCAATTATATTGTACTTTGTGTAACTACCAATCTGATAATTACATCGGAGTACCGATTGATTTATAATTCATGATATTGCAATTTGAAGTTAAATTTAGGTAATATCTGACTTCATAAAATGGGTTGGAGTCTATTCCAGTTTGTTCCTTAGTTTAGCTGTAGCAATTTATTACTACAAAGTGAGCATGAGAAAAAAAATATATTCCTTGCATATCCGTACCTACTAACTGCAAAAACTTCAAAAAAAATACCAAAACTAAAAAAGAGTACCATTTGATTTGAATTGTTTTTGAAAGGGCACGTGATTATTCGGGTTTCAAAAGAGGGTTTGAGATTTTAAACCAGTAGTAAAAATAAGAATATTTTCTTACCTCCGTCATTTTTGCTGACGTAGTGATGAGCATTTTGGGTAGTTCAGATTTATTGTTCTTCATCATCTTCCTCAACCCTAGAATCAAATCCAAATAAAATTGCATCCCGTTGAACTCAGATTTTGGGGGGATTTTGTAGAGAATTGCCTTGTTATTCTATTTTTATTTTCATGGCACTGAACGCAACTCAAACAACAGTAGCAAAATCAATATAAAAACTTTACTTGTAAAGTGATAACTGCAGATTCTTCTTTTCTCCATAGGATTGGAAAAAGCTCAAAGCATAAACCACAAATGGAAGTTGAAGCTCAAACTAAACAACAGACCCAAACCCACATCCAAAAAAATCAAAGCATTTTCAGATTTAAAATTCAAAACTCGAAAAAAGCGAGGGATTTCGAATTTGAAACCCAGTTTTCGTTAGGAGTACATTAAAGAATGATCCTGTCATTAATTCCCATTTTCTGATAACAAATGAAGTTGGCCCCTTTCAAAATCGATCCCCTAAAAAGGCCCAAAAAAATGAACCGCATTTGGATAAAGGGAATGAACAAATTCAGAGACGCCACTGTAATTCCGGTTATCTCCGGAAAAATTTCGAAAATCTAAATAATTGACCAAAAAATTGAAAGGAACTAAATATTTGCCTCTCCAAAGAAGGTTGCAAGCACAAGTCGAGTTGCAGGCACAACTCTTTCCAATATTGCCACAAATTCTAGCGAAACTTGTTGCAACTCCTCTCCTAGCTCTGTCTGCAGCTGGTGGCTCTTTGAGTTTTCCTTCCCATCTTTTTATAGATGAACCAGATGTTGGAATGGCCTGGTTGCCCTTTGTTACGGTGCTATTCCACCAACGGCAGCGAGAGAGAGTCGAGATTCGAAAAAGCTAAGTCATTTTTTTAACTAAAAGTTCGTTATGGAAAAAAATTTTCAAACATCCTCTTGAACAGGGGAGAGCATTGGTCGGTTCGATCCAAGAACCGAGCCGAATTAAATAAATCAAGAATCGAATAATTAAAATTTTAGGAACCAAATACCGAATTGAATAGAATTAGCTTCGGTCCGGTTCGGTTTGGTAAAAAATCAAATTATAAGATAAAATAATTCATTCAAAAAAAAAATTCTAAAACATGAACTAATTAAATTAGTAATATAAATTCAATCAGTAAACAATCTATATTTCTATAGACCGAAACAAATGGTTAAATGCAACAAATCAAACAACATTCAAGAATCAGTACCTACTACCAAGTTTGCTTTCTAGATATCATCTAATATTAATTTCAAAATATAATATAAGAATCAAATGCAACCATCGAATGAAACTTAAGAGCATCATCCCATAAATTAATAAATCACATAAACTAAAAGTATTGATCCAAAGACAAACTGATAAATCATTGTATCTAAACTAAAATACATTAATTTATATATGATTTTAATTCAGTTCGGTTCTCGGTTTATTCGGTTTTTTTTTTCCAAAAATCGAGAACCGAACTGAAAATCAAATTATTCACATATATAGACCAAGAACCGAACCAAATTAGTTCGGTTCAGTTCGGTTCGGTCAGATCCGGTTCGCCGGTGCGGTTCCCTTTTTTGGGTCTTTTGCTCTCCCTTACTCTTGAAACCCAAAATAATACGAGCCTCATCCAAATCACAGGGGATTTGTTTAAAGTTTACGCAAATGGCTAGTTAAAGCATTTACGTAGATGGTGGATTCTAAAATTATGTCCAAATAGAAATTCACATTGATGACATGTTAATAGTTTTATAAATATGGTTTTTAGATTGTGATCACACTAGATTGTTTATTTTATTTAAAATTGTGCAATTGAATAATAAAAAAGACTTAAATCACCATTTAAATAAAATGTTTCAAATGTTCAATATTAAAATATTAATTAATTTGATGAGTTGGTTTTCCATCAACATTTATTGTGCCACGTGTAAGAAAGCGAAAATAAACAAGTTAATATAGAGTTAAATTTTAGTTAATTATCTATTTTTACCTATTAAGAATATTATTCAAATAGATCATATGCTAAATACGCTCTTAATCAACTATCTCTCCACAAATTTAATAGAATACACATGAATCTTTGATATGTTCCAAATATCTAATTTATTAATCATATGGCAATCTATTATATATATTGAATGGTATAGAAGTATAGAACTATATAAGGTCACAGTATTACCGTTTAATGAGAATTTAGTTCACTAATGGACAATAAAAGGAGCGTATAATAATTTTTATATTAAAATATTTGCTCCTGAACAAAAAGGGGTTGTAGCTCATATGGTAGAGCGCTCGCTTCGCATGCGAGAGGCACGGGGTTCGATTCCCCGCAGCTCCAAATGATTTTTCCATATTTTTGTCGACCAATGAGAACAATTCGCGCGAATACTCTATCGACGGCTCCAGATGATTCTCACTGATTTTACAACGCAAAAACTGCATCATCAACGGCTCAAATGAATT
This sequence comes from Euphorbia schlechtendalii, assembly GCA_949673415.1. Classification (NCBI taxonomy): domain Eukaryota; kingdom Viridiplantae; phylum Streptophyta; class Magnoliopsida; order Malpighiales; family Euphorbiaceae; genus Euphorbia; species Euphorbia schlechtendalii. The sequence goes on along the minus strand of CATIWQ010179992.1, from coordinate 6,841 downwards.
GCACTCATTTCATTTCCGATCCGCTTATTCTAATCATCATCTTCTTCTTCTTCTGCATAATCAAAATCAAAAAAGCCCTTCCCCTATGCCCTAGACTCCAACAATGGCTTTAAACGTGCCCTTAAACTCCCTGATTCTTCCCCCAAGTTCAACATCTGAGTCTCTTGTCTTTCTTACTCTCCACTTCTCCTTTCTAGACTTTCCAAACATAGAGCCTCACCAGCGATGACGCCCCCGTCCTTCACCTGATGATCTTATCAGATGAGGAATCGCTTACTCAAGCCTCTGCTGATGAAGCTTTGGAGACGATCGCGGAGAATTCCAATGCAGATAGAGGCATTAGAGTATTTGAGTGTTTCACTGATGAGAGGAACTTGATTAACCCGCTGTTGCTCTTGATCGAAAAAGAACTTCACTCGTCTTTTTTTCTATGCTTTGGAATGGAAACTCAATATATACAATTTTTTGCAGATTGCATCTATTTCCAAGTGTCGATACCAGCATGAGTATGTTTCTGGAGACATAAATTAGCGCAAGCTCAGAGGAAATCAGGTTGGTCAGAAATTGCTTTAACTTTTAATCATGAATTCAGCTCATTCATGTCTCTGTTGATGAACTTGATGGTTTAAACTATAAATGGATGGTCAAGCTTTGCATGTTTAATAAGGAAGTATGAGTAATTTAAAATAAACATTCTTTGCCAGTTGTCACTATAATTTGCAGCATTATGATCATAAAGTTAGAATATTATTATGAAGTTGATTCTGTGATCTTCACTTTTCTTTTGAATTTCTCCTGCCGAACACAAGGATCTTTAAGCATGGAAAAGGGGATTAAGATTTATCAGATAACGAAACGAAGTATTCATGCGTCTGAGAACTCGTCAACAAAATGTCATCGACATAAATCAACAAAGCCAAAAATCCGCTGCTGCATTTGATTTTTTGAAGAGACCGTGACCACCCTGTGACCTTTTGAAACCAAAATCCAACAACTGAGCTGATATCTCCATATGTCACTGCCTACCGGCTTGTTCCAAGCCATATAATGACTTCACAAGCCTGCATACTTGCCCCTTTCCTGGTTATATCCTCGAGCCACTAACCTGGCTTTATATATGTCTACCTTACCATCAGGTAAATATTTGATCCTGTACACCCATTTGCTGGTGACAGGCTTCTTGTCTTTGGGAAGATCACGCACTACCCGAGTTTGGTTAGCTTCTAATGCAGCAAGCTCCTGATTTATAGCCTGAATCCACTGATTACTCTGAAAAAAGCACCAATATCCATGTAAAAGCAGTAGATGGAGCCTTACCAGAGATCCCGCAAAAGCACCAATATCTGTAGTATGCTGATGGACTGGAGATTCAAAAACGTCTTTGTTCTTCATCATTTGCAAACACACTTCTTGAACTATTTTGTTCATCATCTGTGTATCCAAACCTTCATCGTGCCTTGCCTGCTGGGGAAAATCTAGAGCAGTGCTTTGGTTAGCATGAGAAGTTGTATAGTTAGGAGTTTTAGTTTTGAACTTCTCCTTCCACCAATCCGGAATCCCATGGATCTTAAAGCATCTTTCCTTCGTGTGCCTTGTGCCATTGCTGTGACTTGTGAGTACACTTTAGTTTACTCTTGTCAATTCTGGAATAATCATTGAGCGGCTAAACTGTGCTGCTGCCACAATAGAGACTAAACCAGATCCAGCAGTAGTCATATTTGCAACTTAAAAAGAAGCCAGCTCAAGAGCCCTGGCAGTAGACACCTCATTTTGCTTCTCTATTTTGCTTAACATAGAGTGAACTTTGTCAAGACTTGGTAGCAAGATTTGATCCTTAACATGATCATAACTGGAACGAAGCCCCATCAAAAACTGAATCTGTTTGTCCTCCTTAATCCTGCCAAAAGCATTACGTCCGCAAGACTTCACAGCTTAACATATGCAGCCTGGAATTGGCAAGCGAAGTTCATCCCATATTCTGTGCAATTTGTTGAAATATTGCAGAACAGATAGATCTCCTTGTTCTAGCATATTAATGTCTCGCTTGAGCTTGAACAACATTGAGCCATTATTACCATAGAATTTTTGCTCCAAAGCTTCCCATAGACTCCTTGAAGAACTCACATAAGAAAATCCTTCCACCAGATCTTTCGAAAATCGAGTTTAGTACCAGCTAGTTACCAAACAATCATCTCTTCTCCATTTTTATATGCAGCAGTTTTCTCATCCAAATCTTCCTAATCCTAACCTTCTAGAACATATTGTTGCTTATCCTTCGCGGTTAACGATCTCACCATTGCATTTTTCCAGGATAAATAGTTCTGACTTCCGATTAACAAATAAGTCACAAGAATTTGACCTGGATTTTCGCTGTTGTTTCTTTTCTGTACCTCTGGCTCCTCTTCTTCTTCCCGCTCAACCTCATCTGCGCAGGGATCTCCAGTGAACGTAACAGTTCTTTTTAGCCATTGTTTGGCTTTGATACCATGAACAAAGCTGTATAGATTTGATTAGCATTGAATCGGCAAAAGAAATACAGAGAGAACACAGAGAAAGATCAAAAACTCAGTTATGATAGCTGCTACTTGCTAGTGCTACATATTTCCAACTAGGACTGAAGCTGTAATGGTTGGCTAACAAACTTGCCAGCTCATACTAGCTGAAGTTATCCAGTGTTGATGTGCCTATAGTTGCCCGCCTGTGTCTGCATTGCTGCTGTGTTGCTGTTGCAGTCAATTTGATGATTATGATCCTTAACATTCTTGTTGAATTTCTTTTTATGAATCTGTGTTTTCTAAGTTGTTATCTGCTCCTTCCTTATCCAGTAGATGTGCTGGGTTACTCATTTTTTGGTATTCATTCTTTTATTTCCTGGAAGATAAGACTGCTAATAAGAATTAATGGGTAATGAGGTGGTTCTAGTTGTTTTTGCATTGTGGTTTAGATTGGGATTTTTCTGAGTTGAACAACTTGGAAGGCTATCTATTCATTGTTTCACTTTCAGGTGCCTCATATAGATCAGCGATGCTATTTGTCAAGCACCTTAGTTCAATATGATAAACTTCAGTCCTACATCAAGGATTCAAAACAAAATTCTGAGAAAGAGGTACATACTGCAGTGTTTTCACGAGTAATTATAGCTAGTTTTTCGGCAGAACACTCTTTCGAGTACTGTTGGCCTGCAATAGTTCATTATTTTTACTGAAAGGTCCCTCAGTGCTCGAAGAACTTGAAAAATTCCCTTGCAGGACGAATTAAACTCATCGACAGCTATGCAAGATTTTGTTTCAAATTGGCCATAGAACATAAGGAAATGTAGATATTTGCAGCTTCAAATTGTAGGTGTGGGGAATCATTTCTGCAGGTCAACTCGTGGTGCTGCCACAGTACATGTAATATGCTCATATTGGTTATCAGACATCAACATAATTTCTGCGGAAACAATTATTTCATCTTCTTTTTTCTTTCTTCAGCGAGTTATGCCTTAAATTCTGTTGAAATTTCTTCTTTTTAGTGGGAAAGTAAAAGCTTCTTAATTATTGCTTATTTTTAACATCAACTTTGTCAACTCTATACATGAAAAGCTTCTACTTTGATGTTTGTATAAGCTAGTATTATCTTATTAGTTTGAGCTGACATATTTGAAATGGAAACGTATCTATGATATGAACTTTAGGAGTAATTATTAGTTATGGGCCGTTGTGAACTTTTTTTGGCTTTTTGATTTTCGCCTTTTTGGCCCATATAGTATTTACATTTCCATTTTCTCCATGAATTATTATAAAGAGGGGTCAAATGAGTCCAATAGTCGATTCCACGCATTAGTAAATTTTCTGAGTCAATACTTTTATTTTTGTTAATTTTGGGTCCTTTTATATAGCTCAATCGAAATCGGGTAGTAGCTACAAGACACGAAAAAGGTAACAATGCGATAGCATAGAGTAAAGGCTCTTTAAACCAAAGAATGAAATTTTGGACCCTCTTCCACGAATTGGCTCACTTTTGTTGTGTTCTTTGTATTACTTTAAATTTTGGGTTTGGTGTTTGATTAGGTTTATTGAGCAAAACTTAATCCTAACTTTCAGAATAGTCAAAGTTGGATTTGTTGGCTTGCTCTCGTTTGTTAATGTTGTTTTTATATTTTCTTTTGATGAAGCTCTAAATGGAGTTAGGACACGTCAATTTTCATTGTTCAAAGATAAGCAAATATATTAATAGTGGGTATACATGGATATCCTAAGTAACCGACCACATATGTGGATGGATCAGACCTTTGAATTTCTTTTAATTAGTCAACTATTTTGGAGTTCAACTACTTCCTAATTAGCTTCGTTGTTGGAACACGTAACTATTTCTTTTTACCTAACCGACTTCTACCTTTCCTTTTTTTTTATCATAATGAAGAGTTGATATTAAGAATTATAGAATCTTAAATCAAATTGTATATTGTAAGCTTATGATGGTTTTAGCCAAATTATATAATAAGAAATAAATATCTGTGGAAACCTTAGGCAATTTTATTTATTTATGGAAACGTTGAGCAGTGTTTTAAAAGGCGCTAGTCGGGCGGCTAGAACCTCTGGCGGTCTAGGCGGGAACTAGGCGGATTATTATTTTATAAATTTTGATATTTATTAATGAAATAGAATAATATATTTAACTAACACAAATTTTTTATATAGTAAAATTAAAAATTCATGTAACATTTTTCTGGGTTTTGATGACATTTTTCTAGACTTTGGCGACACTATTCTTGTCTATGGCAATACTTTTCTGTATTTAGACGACACTTTCTGCCTTGATCGCCCGATTATATAAAATCATGGCGGTGTTCCAAAAAGCCTCGCTTAAACGACCACCTTTTAAAACAAAGACCTTAAGTAACATAAATGCAGATATATTTTTTTATAATTTTCTGAAACCCTAGGCGGAATAGAAATAAAAGAATGACAAAAAAACCATTGCAAATTGTGACTTTAAGATCCGTGAAAAGTACTCGTTAGGAAAAATTTGGACTTTGAGTTCGATTTTAGCTAAGGAAGTTTATACTTTGTAGCGATACGCTTACCGTATGAAAAAAGCAGAGAGAATTAATAAAAGCTTAGTTTAAACTATAATTAAAGGGTAAATTCTAGAGTAACATGCATTCCAGTTCATGCATGCATTCATATTGTTGTTATTAGGATTATCTTCCTTTTGCATCAAGACAAAAACGAAGCATGTTGCATTGGAATATGTGATAAAAGATTCTGGGAATAATTTTTCCCCATTTTGGATGCTTTATTGTAAAAAACTTGTAGAATGTTTAGTTTTGGTGAACACTGTCTACCGTCTATTTTATTTGATACTCTAACGCTCTCTTCTTTTCAACTTATTCAATAGCTCATTCAGTTCGGTTCAGTTCAGTTTCAATTCAGTTTCAATTTCAGTTTAAGTTCATATATTATTGTAAATATTATTAAAGAAATTATAAATGAATATATATATATATATATATATATTATTAGAATGAGAAAATAAAATAAAATATTAATCATAAATAAAATAAATAGTAAGTAACAAAAATTATTTAAGAATATTATTAATAATATGTTAAAATTTGATTATTTATTATCGTTCATAACGAATAACTTTGTTTATTAACAAATAAATAGACAAAATAATTAATTTATAAAGTATTAAAAATCATACCTATTACAATATAATTGAGAAATATTATAATATTAAAATTCAAGATTAGATTAATTTTTCTAATTCAATTTACGTTCATGTTGTCATTTTCACTATCCTAATCGACATGTTGGATATTGTTTTGGTTCATCTCCCAAATTTGTTGTACAATAGAATTCGCACTGCTAAAAATATAATTGAGAAATATTACAATATTATAATTCATGATTAGGTTAATTTTTCTAATTCAATCTTCGTCTATGTCGTCATTTTCACTATCCTCGTCTACATATTAGCTATTGCTTTGGTTCATCTTCCAAATTTGTTGTACACTAGAATTCCGCACTGCTAACTTAATTATTTTTTTTATTTTGTAGTATTTTTAATTAGACTACATTTGTCCCAAAATAATATTACAAAGTGTGGTTTTTGTTAATACTAAAAAAGTTAAGGATCCAACAAAATATCATAGTAAAGTTAATGAAATAAAAATATAATATTCCATAGTTAAAAGGTAATGTTGTTATTATTGATATAAATAATTATTATTCAATTAAGTTTCAGTATTTTCAGTTTCAGAATAATAAGTTTCAATTCAGTTTCAGTATGTTCAGTTTCAGTTTAATTCAGTTTCAGCATGTTCAGTTTCAATTGAAAAGAACAGAGCCTAACAGTGATTACTCAAATACCATTAGCGACCAGAAAAAGAACTTCAATGTTTTTGCGAGGAAGCATTTGCAATGCTCAATTGCTCCACCACTACGGTAGGGATTGGATTTATAATTCAAATATTTCACGCAACACAAAATATTAACAAAAACATCACTATTCTGATATTAGATATTGTGAATGAATCAATATATATTGTATGTAATACAACATTTTTGTATAAGTTATGCAAATATATTTTCATTTAGGATTCTTTATCCACAGTTCGAAATTAATAAATTTTTACCGTCAATTACTCAATTATACTCCCGGATCTATCATCTATGCTTTAACTATGATTATGACGAGGTAGGGAGATCTGTTTCTTGTGAATCGTAAAGTCAGTATTCAAAAAGTATTTATTTCTTTATTCAACTGACAAGTGTTTTTTTTCACCTTTTTTTTTATTTTTCTATATCATGATCATACAGTTATTTTTTCTGTAAATGTCTTATGTACAACT
>CATIWQ010179986.1:0-10926 GCA_949673415.1 Euphorbia schlechtendalii | reverse complement strand
ATCATTTAATAATTAGAAATGAACATTTAATGAATTTTGTTAATTGTATTCCGCATATGCATGTGATGAATGATCAATGAATCACAACCTTTTTTAACCTGTATCGATCGAGTAAAAGTGAATTTTTGACTGAATTAAAATTAGAAATAACATAGGAAGAACCAATATCTGTAAATAATGAACAACAAAAAGAGCCTTTCATCAAACTAAGCTTTCTGATTAGGAAGATTTTTTCTCATGTTTCTAGTTTTAAACTTTTTTTTAAAAGGTCCACCTAGGGCCCCCCAGGCGCTATATTGAGGGTCGCCGTCCAACTGCTCCTAGGTACTGTCTAGATTTTAGAAGGTTTTGATCTCCCGACTAGTGACTAGTGCTTTTTAAAACATGTGTTTGATTTCTTCCAATTCATAGTTACAATTTTACAGGCTCAGTTTCCGACTCTCAATTTTTAACTATTTGTTTGGTGTCCCAATTCAAAGTGTTGAATTTTTAACTATAACTTTACAAATACATGCACACAATTACATATTGATTTCAATTTCAATGTATAATAACGGCTAAGAAAGAAAAGCTCATTAACATAGAGTTGATAGGCAAAAAAATGAATTAACAACATTTATAATGAGCATTTATAAGTAAAATAACGACATTAACTTCCAATAATAATATTATCAAATCCATTACAACCCGGAGGAATCCCCCAATTCAAATTCAAATATAAAATAACTAGAAAAAAAAATTTCAGAACTAAATAAGACAAATGTTGAACTAAAAAACAATCAACAAATAAGTCTTAATACTCATCCATCCCAACACCTTCCTCCTCCTGAAAAAAAATAAACCCAAAAAATTATGTCCAATTGATAAGTATATGCACATGTAACCAAAACACATAATTTTAACAAGATACTTACAAAGCAATTATTTTGTCCTCTCCCTTACATATTGTGTCGCAGCAAATAATCCACCTTTTAGCCATTGATCGGAATTCTACATCTTTCACTTGTTGGGACTCATCTCGGAATCATTCACGCTCTTCTTGTGACTTCCTATACTCTTCATGTTCCTTTATTTTTGCCATTAATTTGTGACCTCGTCCTTAAGTGATTTTACTTCATTGCTACTATTACTTGTCATTCCCCTTGAACTTGCTTTATATCCCAGTCCTTTCCCACAAACATATCCTGATCTAACTCCAGAAACTTGTAAAATCTCTTGATCAAGTGTAGGAACAGGTTCATCTTCATTAGTTGGTTGAGTCTCAATCCTTCGCATATCTTCCTACATTATGTGAAACATAACAAATGTGTTAGGAGGTCAAAGCATGAAATGTGCATGACATGGAGTTTTACATAGTTGTGTTAACCCCTAAAGAAACTAAGTGAAATAACAATAAGGTACTCACATAAATCTTTCTCGATTGTGAATCACAAAATTTTTTTTCACCATGCTCATCCAAAATTCCATGAGTTTCCATCCACACCTCATAGGCCTTTGGTAGTTCCCCTATTTCTTCATCCATTTGTAGTTTTTTGAATTTTCAAAACAATTATAATACAAATTTAACCGCAAACTAGATAATAAAAATGATATGGTCATATACATTACCAATTCATACTTTATTTCAGAAAAAGGGGTAGAACCAGTTGAAGCAACACATTTTTTAGAAGCACGATTACCCGAATTAATAGCACTCAATTCCTACATATTAATAACAATCTATAATGATATTGATTTTAATCAAATGACAACAAAATTAGAAATTAGCCTACAAAATGAGAACCTGAAATTCATTGTTTCTAAACACTTCAAACATTTCCTTCCAACTATCAACACTTAGATCAGCAGGTACATGTTTCAGTTGTTCCTCATCACTAGAATAAAGCTTATATGTTGTATACAATCTGTTTTTCCATTTACGATATGATGTATGCATCTGAAAGAAACAAAAATGCTCAAATTTTTCTCTTCTCTCTTCTGATGAATCTTGCTTAATTTTTCCTTTCTCTTCAAGCTTTTTCCACTTGGCAGGACTCTCTAGGATAACTTCAAAATAGTCCTGTAAAAAATTCAAGTTGATTACATATTGCACATATTTCCAAACTTGCAAAAAAAGCAAAAAAAACAAGACATGAATTGTTGATAAAAAAAAGTGCATAGACAAGTGCATATGAAACTTCACTGGACTACAGTATGAACAATCCAAATTCGACATTATTCAATATCAGATTATCATATCAATTTAAAATGAATCAGTAATGTATAAATCACTTCAAGATCAATTTAAAACTTAAGAAACTTATATTTATTTTAAGCATTATTAATTTAATTACATGATACAATTATAAAATTACCTTAACCATATTCCACAGTTGGGATCTATATTTCTTTTCAACTTCAATCCAAGATACCTTTTGGGGTCCAAACCTTTTAGCGCAATAACCTAACCATGATGACAACTTAGCTCGATTAACCCTAACCAGACTAAAGCATTGTCCGGGTTCCATGAGAATTATCAGTTTATCTCTTCTTCCATTGGTAAGTTTGTCAAGTTGTATGCCTTTGTATGGCCCTCTATCACGTAGATATTTTCCTGTAATAATAAAAAAGTCTAGAGATTAAACAAGTTTTTTCAATAAAAAACAAAGGCAACTAAAAAATAATGCACACCATTAACATTATTTGAGTTGTCAACTGTTGAACCAGCCCCTAATTCATGAGAATCACGGGAATATTGTTCATCACCAGCAGAATTATGCGGTGGCTGTTGTGAACCTTGAAAGTTGAGGATCCCTTGCCTCATTATCCAACACATTTTGGAATAAATTTCTCAAATTTTGTCTTCTGATATCTAAAGTGAGATACTAAATTAATATGTCTCAATACATAAAATTTTTACATATAAAACTCAATGAGAATAAAAGTATAGTAGAAATAGATGAGTGAGTCAAAGATTGTAATGACTCATGAGAAAGAGTAGTAGTTGGTTGATGAATGTTCACTCTAACCCTTTTATTTCTTAAATCTTACAAAGTTCAAATAAAATTATTAGTTGATACTACAAATAGTGTAGCTAAAGCAAATAAAAGTATTCAAAATAAGCAAATTCAAGTATTAAAATACATTGATATGATATAGAATATACCAGTTGGTAGAAAACCAGAAGGTTGTTTATGCATACTTGCATTTCTTATTACATCATTATTACCTTTACCACCATGTATCCGATTTGTCTCTGTTAATCAACATTTAAGTTTAAAATTTAAATCATACTTGATAACACTGAAATAAAAATCAAATGACACAAACTATTAAAGTGATACTTAGATGTGAGACTAAGTTTGGCAAATCTTGTATCTCTGATGGGGGAAGTGTCTCGTCATCAGAGGTGTATTCGTTTAAAATAGTACCACGAGGACGACCTTTGGAATATGGATGTGGTCACCTACTTCTCTTCTCCTTATTCACACCCTCCATAATCTATTCAACAAAATTCAGACTACATAATAGATTATTATATAATGAACAAAACTCGTTTTCAATGTATTAGAAAACAATTACAAAAATTATTTTGATGGTAAAATATTTTTACCTTTTTCAAAATTAAAATGTTTCAAACTCATTACAATACCTGATATCAAATAAGTCTTTTCTTGATGAGTCTTTTCTTTCTTTTGTGTTCCTAACATGAAAAGATATTGTTAAAAAATCTCAAGCTTATTAAAAAAGATGGAAGTTTGAGATTCCAAATCCTACAACTTCAGACACTTACACAATTCATGTGCACAAAGTCACTTGTGAGCATATTTCTATATGACATAGGCATTTATATATATCATTTGATTGAAAAGCTGGGCGCCTAAATTTACCACCAAAATTTTCAGCGTTTCAATTCCCTCCATTTTATTTTTTTCTCATTTAGATCCTTATTCAATCTTATATATTGTCCAAATTAACTTTATAATTTCTTATTCAGATTTAAATGATCAAGGGAGCAGAAAATCAACGAAGATTAGGCAATCACCAAAATCTCATATACCTAAATTAAATATGAAACATAAATGATGAATTACACTTATGGTAAGAAAATGAATTGAATCAAAACCTAAATCAAGTTTGTCCCTATTGACATAAACATGGAAAAGAGAGCTTCTCTTGATCTTAAGAGGAGAATTCCCAAATTCGATATTAATAACAAAATTGAACTCCATCAGCACTAAGAAACAAACACAAATAGAGAGAGAGATAATAGAATATAAGATCACTAACCTGAGTAGGGACTTATTCCACACCTTGGGCTGATTATGAGCTTGCAGCAGAGCAACCTTCTTAAACGACCTTAAGTTGACTGTTGACAAGGAGAAGAGTAGAGTCCTCATTATCATTGAACAAGAAATGGTTCCTCCAACCGTGATTCTTCAACTTCTATTGAGAAGATGGAGTTTTGAAGAGATAATTAAGACATACAGAGGAAGAAGATGAGTATCAACATGACACGTGTGACGTAGTAGAGAAACCTAAAGTCATACATTAGCTGTTTCTCAATTCTTACTAAATTAAATATATAATTAAAAATTATTTTATTTTTAAATCAATGGTCCCCAATTTTTAACCAAAATTAAATTAGGCACCCTAAACAAAATGGTCCTTTATATTACTCCTAAAATTACAATCAAAGATAATAAATACAAGTTGTTACGCGCTTTTTGTCTTCAGTTGTCATTTTTTTGTAGTGTCTTTTTCTCTTTTTTTTAAATGGTGCTTCATAGCATTTACAAGTATGAAAATATACAAGTATACATAAATGATGTTTATCTCCTTGCAAATTTTACTTCTAGACATTAATGCATTCATTGTAACACACAACATATGATTTAGTGCAAATGATGCTCTAATTGATGAATTCAAATTGGCTACCACCATTGGTAAACATTTTGGACCTTGACCTCTATTACTAACTATACCGTGATGGTTTTATAGCCAGCGTCTCATGATGCTCTAATTTTTGCTCGAACCTCGCTATTTTCAGTCTGACGAGCTATCTTTTCTTCCTTTCTTTTGCGTCAATTCTTTTCCTTTGTTACTTCTTGAGCTAGCATTCAATGCTTTTCGATTAAGAAGATTGAAGAGTCATTCTCGTGCTTGGCCTTGCAATTGAGGGCTTCATCTTTTGTAAAAGTTTTTTCCTTTCTTGTGACGAAGGTATTTCTAGAATTTGCCCCAGCCTTTTGTTGTTAGTGTTTTGAGGATTGAGTGAATTGCATTTGTTGTTATTTGGAACTAGCTTAGTCACAAAATGGTATTCTTTTCACTTCATGATGACCACTTCTTTATTACATCTTGGTTAGGAGCTTTGCTCTCCTTTGATCAACATGTTTATGGATGTAGACCTTTTCTTTGGTTTGTAGTTCATGACAATGTTAGTGCTTCACTCTTTTGCCACCTTTAGGCTTCACGAATTTAGTAGATGGAAGTTTATGTTTTACAGGGCTTTTCCTTAATCTTATTATCTTCATATAAACTCCATCTTTGTCTTTAAGCTTTGAGATGGCAGGATTTTGTAGAGGATGTGATTGTCGTTGTGGAGGATAGTGAATGTTACCACTGGTTTTATTGTTTTAATTATTCTCTCATTTTCTCTCATAGAGGTCCAAGTCACTTCGGATGGTTACCACTTGAAGTTTTTTCGATGGTACCTAAGTTAATCTCATGTAATGATGCATCATTTACACTAAAAACAACGTGTATGTTAAAATGAATGCATAGAGTCATCAAGAATAATAAACAAAGACAACATGATAAATTTATTGTCTTGCTGACCAGAGAGGCAAATTTTTTGAGATGCAAAATGTGAGCTCAAAAGATAAATCCCCTATAGAATGATGGTCTCCTCTCCTTGAAAGACGTTTTAGAAAATGAATAGCTATCACGATCCTTGTAGAAATTACAAGTTTCCCTTTATTGCATTGCGCTCCCTCTAGCTTTATTATCCATTGGATTAATTTGATATCCATTGGAGCTATTGAGAATTTTTGCTTGATCCTTCGGCATTGCATTATTGACTAGTTGAACCTTAATGACCTTATTGGGATATGATGATCGAAAACCTTTGTATTCCAGTTTTGGAGGGTCTTCATTTGTTGGAAGATGTACTCAAATAGGACTTTCTCTATGTTGTAATCTTCAGTAGTTGCTATAACCATGTCTTTGGTCAGAGGTTAAAGGAATGAGAGACTTCTAGACCTCCTCTTAAATCTTCCCCTCATATAAACCCTTAAATTAATTGTTATCCGAAAGGTTTCCATAAATGATGTCGCATTAGTGATGGTGGCCCTTTGGTGGTTACTTTGCCAGATTATGAATGCTCCTCTTCGGATTAAAGAAACGATTTTGTTTGGATTGACTTCTCTAAATCTAACTCAAGAGCCAGATTTGACGAAACCTTGACTTGATTAGAGGCATTTGGAACTTTTAACCCAAACCTAGGTGGTTAAACGAGGCAGTCCCGTTGCTGGTGAGATTCTTGATCCTTCTCGCCAAAATCTAGAAGAAGTTTATCTCATGTATGTGATATATAATATTGTTAGGTTAGACGAATAACCTTAAATATGTATAAAGTGCGTGCAAGGTAAGGCAATGGTAACAAAACAAGGGGTTAATGTTTATGTCAAACAAAAAGTAAAGACTATGTGTGCAGTGTTCAAAAGAACAAATAGAGTTAGTAATCAAATTGTTGAAAAATAATGAATCTTGGGGATACCCATGGAACACATGTATGCACGTGATGCATGAAATGGTTACGTACGCCATATGCATGGACAAGAGGTTATGATGTCGAAGGGACATCAAAGTGAATAATGAGATTGTCGCTCTTTTATTGTACAAGGAATGAGAGCTTTTGACATGATCACATACGCCATATGTACAGATTGGATGTTACGATGTTGATGGGACATTGAAGTGGATTTTGAGTTGAGATGAAATGAAATGATATTTTCAATCATTGTAGTGTACGAGGTTTGAGGGTGTTTGACATGGTCACATACTCTATATGTACGGATGTTATAATGTTGGTGGGACATTGAAGTTGATTTGGAGTTGAGATGAAACAAGATTGTTAGTCATGCTAATGTATGACAATTGAGAGTGTTTGACATGGTCATGTACGCCATATGTACAGATTGAATGATGTCGTTGGGATATTGAAGTGGGTTTTGAGTTGATATGAAATAAGAACGTTACTCATTTTGGTATGTAAGGACTGAGGGTGTTTGATATGGTCACATACGCCATATGTAAAACTGGACTCTATGATGCTGGTGGGATGTTGAAGTTGATTTTGAGTTGATATGAAACAAGATCATTACTCGTTTTGGTATGTAAGGACTGAGGGTGTTTGACATGGTCACGTACGCCATATGTACGGACTAGACTCTATGATGCTCATGGGACATTGAAGTGGATTTAGTGTTGATATGAAACAAGATCGTTCCTCGTTTTAACATGTTAAGAGTAAGGCTGTGTAGAGTTACGCAAATCTAAGAGATACCATTAAGATACCAAGCAAATGCTAATGAATGCTAGAGTGATGAGATGATCCTATATGGGTATTCAATTAATGGATATGATTCAAGGGATGACATGATCATATTAGCCTAACTCATAGGTACATGTATTATCGACGTGACATCGAGTTGCATGAAAGGAATGAACGAGAATGGGGTAGTTTCAAGAGGTATCTATTCCGGTTAGATACCAAAGATTGTGATGCTTATGACCCTATCTTCTTCCGCGATGTGGTCCATGGGCATACAAAAAGCATGAAAGTAATGGAAAAAATAAATTGCGAGTGTGTGCAAAAGAAATAAGAAACCAAACCTTATTGTATGTAATCCTACACAAAATTAATGGTTGTGGCCATATAACTCAAGTAAAGGCATGCATAAGATATGTACATAACACCATGTTATGTTTGCATGTGAAACATATGATATGTATGCTATGTATGTGTATGGCATGAACATATTATGGGCATGATATATGCATGACATGTATATGGAGACCATAAGAAGATTCCTCGTCTACTCATATTTAGATTTAGCTTTTCCACTACATCTTCCTGTATTGATGTTGCCACATGACGCATTCTCGGCTTGCCTTTATCGAGAGATAATGCTAACACAATCATCCCAAGAGATGAGGTTTCTTCTTGACAATCTCAAGATTTTGTGTAGCATTCTTGATTGACCATTAGATAATTTGATACCCTCTAGAATTGTTGAAGAAGTTGCGAGCTACCACTTTACCCTAGTGACAAAATGCT
The DNA here is from genome assembly GCA_949673415.1 of Euphorbia schlechtendalii. Classification (NCBI taxonomy): domain Eukaryota; kingdom Viridiplantae; phylum Streptophyta; class Magnoliopsida; order Malpighiales; family Euphorbiaceae; genus Euphorbia; species Euphorbia schlechtendalii. The sequence continues at coordinate 2,603 of CATIWQ010179986.1, read as the reverse complement.
TGATGAAACTTTTAGCATCCTTAAATATTGTGAGTTGATTGATCATGCCCTAACCGAGTCTAGGATCATTAAATTGTAACCTGATATTTTTGAGCAAGCTAGATCTAATCCCATCAGCTATGAGTTGTCTAGTTTAAACCAAAGTTCTCGAGTGAACATCATAGTCTAATAGTTTATAAGATGTGAATGGGGATCTCTTTCTCCCTTATAATGCCTCTTCCCTTCCATTTCACATACACTCACCATATAACAGAAGAGAGATCTTTTATGCATGTAGATCTTGTTTTCAGTTGGGAAATCAAGGCTGAGTTTTGGTATTGATGAGGTAGGATAGACGGTTTCGGTTACACCTTAGTGGTAATTCTCCAGACCATTACCAGGCATGTATCCTTGGTGCTTCGTAATCTATTTAAGCCCTTGTGAGATGTGGCGATAACCTATGGGGATCTGCCTCTTCTTCTTTCCCTCGGTCACCATGGCAATCCTAAACCCATAAAATTCTTCTTCAATAAAGGCCGATGTTGCCATGACGAACTCCTTATCTGCCTTGATGGTCATCGGCTCCCCTCGATGGATTAACTTGATCTTCTGGTGGAACGTTGACAGCACATCTCCCAGAGTATGTATCCACGACCATCCCAAAAGATGAGAGTAAGAAACAGGGGTGTCAAGTACAATGAACTTGATTTCGAAACCCACACCATTCACTGTCACTTCTGTAGTGGAAGTACCCACTACTTCCCTCCTAGATTCGTCGTAAGCTTGGATCACCATATAGGACTTCTCCAACATGCTCTCATTCATCCTGAGGTGTGGTAGGACATTCTAGTAGTATAAGTTTAGGGCGGAACCATCATCCACCATGATGTACGGGATACACCTGTCTAGGATGTTGACCTAGATAAAGAGAGCTCTATTGTGATTTTTATTATCCTAGGGTAGGTCTGAGTCATCAAAGGTAATGGCATGGGACTTCTTTGCCAGGATGCCCTCCCCAATGGCCATGCACATTTCTAAAATGGACGTGGTTGGAGTCACATCCATCTCCATCAGTTTCTGGACTAAACCTCTCCGATGTGCAGTGGAGAAGCATAACAATTGCCATATACTGTACTTGGTTTGTGTCCCTTTCAACTAGTGTACCAAGGGGTCAATATCCAAATCATCTTCCTCCACCACCAGGGGAAGGGGTGGTTTGATAGAGTCCTTGGAGATTTCCTCGAAGGCTGAGTCCTGTAATTGAATAAGGCTTTCGGATCTGAACACTTTCCCACTACAGGTTATTCATAAGATCCCATTTTCAATGACTAGGTTTTCCACGGGTGTTTGCCATGGATATTGAGCCTCATCCCTGACTCATTTAGGCTTACGCAGCTAGTATTTATCCAAATTTATCGATTTGGTCCCACATACAATGGTTTCTCCTTCCATAGGACCAACTGCATATTGCTTATTTTTCCTCCTTACCGGAGTATATAGGTATCCAGATCTATGAGACTTGTGACATGTTTCTTAGTCACCCTTGCCGTACTTTCCGACTGGTAGGTAGAGTCTAACAAATTGAAAGGCTCGGATGCTTCGCCCTCATTCGCGGTACCTGGATCTATCGCACTTATTATGGGATTGGATTGTGAGATCATCTTAAAGATATGGCCCGTAGCTATCTTGTTCCCACCATAAAGACCTCATCCTCCTTCTCATTGATTATCAAATCTAGTCTATGGCCTCTACGTAGTAACTCCTTGAAAGTTGTAAAGCGATGGGTGGTAAGATGATTTCGGTATTCTAAACAGGCCCCTTCAATCATTTATCTTACCAGGATTACCTCTGAGGGCTTCTTCTTGATCACCACCTGTATCACCATCCATCGGCGAGTGTATTCCTAAAACAGTTCATACTCCTCTTAGCGACATGCCGTAAGTGTTCACCACTTTTCTACTGATAAGTTTAATAGTTTGTTCACAAGATTCGGCTATATATCAAAGGTGCCAAAAACTTGTTCACGTGAAATATAGGTGTTTTCAGTACCCCTTATCAAATAGAAAAATGATGATAACTGCAAGTATATAGTTGCGATGTAGTTTTAAAAGATATCGATCCCACAGAGAAGGGCTAGTTCTAAAGATCAACAAAGAAGATAAAATAAGGAAAACAAAATATAATAAGGTAAAGTTTAGGAAAGAAGGGTTAGAATGAACAATGAGTAAATATAGGTATGAAAGATTAGAGAACCTAAATATAAAGATTTTCCCTACGAAATAAGGAAAGCAGAGAAAACATGCAAGTTCAACAAAGATGTTACGATTCACTAAACTAATCTAATAGACTCGGTTCTAAATACTCATATGTTCAATTATTCACAATAGAGCAACACATGAAATGCCTTTTCTAGATCTAGCGCAAACAAATTAAGACTATCATATAAACCTGGACAACATCAATACTATATTTATACAGGTTGCTCTCACATAGCCACATTTAGCAAGTTACCATTCCAAAAATGTTGGCTCACTAAACAACGTTATATCACAGATCCAGTGATTATACACGATATTGTTAACCCCGAAACTACTCTTAAAATTAACGCCAACGCATATAACTTG
>CATIWQ010179977.1:0-28787 GCA_949673415.1 Euphorbia schlechtendalii | reverse complement strand
AATCAGAAGAACATAAATCATAATCATAATCAAAAGAATAAAAATCGCAAATAAGATAAGAATACAAGAAGCAAAAATTAATCATTCATATTAAGCAAAATCGGAATAAAAACATAATCAAAAACCAAAATTAAGCAAAACAAAACTAGAAAAAAACATAATATAGGAAAAAAAGTTACAATGAATTCACTGAATAATGATGAACCAGAAGAAAGAATAATCAGCATACGAACATAATAAGAAATCAACAAAAAAAATAACCAAAAAGATAGCACCTAGAATCGCGATCAAGAGGAGAATCTATCGGAAAAATAGAAAATCGAAGCAGAACTCACAATCACAATCAAACAGAAGGATAAAGAAATTGGAGATGACAAAATCGAAGCGGAACTCACAATCACAATCAAAGAGAAGGATAAGAAATTGGAGATGACAAAATCGAAGCGGAAATCACAATTAAAAGGAGAAGAAGAAAATCTGAAGTAAGAAAAACACTGCTGAAGAGAACGCTGCCGATGAAAAATGCTGCCGAAGAAAAGGGAGGAAAAAAACTGAAATTTGACCCTTAAATAAGAACGTAAAATTAGAATAATAAAAGTATATAAGACAAAACTTTAATTAAATATTGTTTAGGACATATTAATTAAAAAAATCTAATATTTAGCCATTCTTTACAATTCCCCATAATTAAATCAGCCTAAAAAATTAGATTTTATTACAAGGATGGAGTATTATTAACTTTGTCATCTCATTAAATTTTATATTTTTTACCTTTACTCTTTTTTATGTTAACTTTGACTACTCTTTATAACTACCTTCTCTCTCTTATTTAACTTGAATTTCATAACTTTAAACGTCCATATCTCACAAGTCGTTGATTTTTTGAAATCGACGCTTTGAAATATTTTATTCGTTTTAATTTTTTCTTTAAAATGGCATGCACTTCAAATTTTTCGAAAAAAATTATAATGTATCACAATATTATACATTGTATAGTAGTAGTATAATATCTGTTTTTTATTACCTTTTTTATGAAGGCATTATAATGGTATAAGACTCGTATATGTATTTTAAAAAAGACTATATAAAAAACATTATACCACTCTTGTATCATGTATAACGCCTTTATGAAAAAGCAAACGAGTTTTATACCACTATTACATTATTTATAAGACTACAATAAATTATTTTTTATTGGAAAGTGACTTTTGTTGTAAACATAAAGGGGAAATATACTTTATAAATACATTAACCACTATTATACCATGTATAAGAGCTTTCATGCTAGGTTTAAAGTCTTCATGTCATAATTTTTATGGGAAAATCAGTACTATTAAGAACGTAATAGAGAAAAAACCATTTATAACATCTTCATGAAAATTCAATAAAAAAAAGGGAATTATACCACAATCATACCATTATAAGATTGCAAAACATTATTTTTTCGAAAAATTCAAGTATATGTAATTTTAAAAATAAAATTATGATGAACAAAATATTTCAAAATGTTGATTCGGAAAAACCAACGATTTTTGAGATATGGATATTTGAAGTTGTGAAATTCAAATTAAATAAAAGAGGGAAGATAGTTACAGGAGTTGACAAAGTCAACATAAAAATTGGGTAAAAGGAAAAATATTTCTCCTTTTCATTTCAATGGAAAAAAATCATCCCTATTAGTTTTGTAAAATTAAAGATTTGGTTTGAGTGGAAGAGGTTATGGAAGATAGAGGTTCCCCCCTAGGCTGAAAATCTTTTTATGAAGAGTCATTAGAGGTTTTTTCCCGGTTCGTTCTAACCTCTTTATTCGTAATGTCGATGACAATGCTTTATGTTCCATTTGCCATTCGGGATATGAGACGGAGTCACATACTTTTGTTAATTGCTGCTTTGCAAAGGTGTTTGGGTGGCTTTTCATACGGATTTATGTATTCCGTCAGCCCCAAAATGTAACCACATGGTTTGGGAATTTATTGCTCTCGAAATAGGCTTGCTTTATTCGTCGATTATGCTTTACTTTGTGGTCTATATGGCAGGCAAGGAATAAGCTAATATTTCAGAATGCTCACTCTCAACCCAGGTCAATCGCTAGAATGGCAGCAGGCATCGAAGATCAGTTCCATTCGGCGGTAAATGGACAGCAGCAGGATGAAAGTTCCCGGCGTATGGATGGGGGGAGGGCTGCTGCAGTTTCACCCGCATTGGATGAACCCGTGACTGCTTGGGAACCTCCACATGCCCCTTACATCAAATGTAATTGTAATTCTGCAATCTTTAACAATGGTAGCACGATTTGCTTTGGCTTTGTGGCCCAGATTTATGTTCATACTTCGTAAGTGCTAAGTCGGGTCTTCTCCCAGCTCATTGCTCTCTATCCTTGAGGCTGAGACTTTGGGAGTTCGCGAAGCTTTATATTAATTAAAGAATTAAGGCTTCTTTCATGTGATCATCGAGCTAGACCACAACATGTTTTTTGATGCTTTAGTCGAGAATAAAGATAAATTCTCATATTATGCTGATTTTACTCGCGATTGCTTAGTATTAGCTAGAACTTTTACTTGTGTTTTTAGTTGAGTTAAACGCGACGTGAACATTAAGGCCAATACGTTGCACGATCGGTTTTTTTGGATGAAGTAACGGGGACATGGACTATGTCTCCTCCCACTTGTGTTACTTTTCTTTTCTAGCTTAATACATTTCTCTTTTTCTCCAAAAAAAATTTGTAAAGCTTAAGGTTTATAAGAAAATATAGCAAAAAAAAAAAATAATAAAAACCCAAATTTTTACCTGATCTTATAACAAATGAAAGTGGATATGGATAATTTAACGCGTGATTTTTTCCTTTATATGATAAAGTGATGATTCATGCCTCGTGGACAAAACGGTTTCTCCGTATTTTTCAGGATGAATGTTCTCCAAATCCAAACCCCGTTTTTTATAAAATGAATAGCTAAGTTTAAAATTCCTTATTCTCACCATGAACTAGTTCATTCAAACATATACTTTCTCAACATTTAACTCTTCAACTACATAGAATTCTGATTTGAAAAGAACTTATGCATAGTCCTTATTCCCATGAAATGAACCGAAAGTTATTCTGGCCTTGGTGAAGAGAATAAATGATTCAATAGTAATTGGCATTTCACCTGGTGAGCCTCTGGGTCGTTTTTCTAACTCAGTAAACCCTACTCTCTATTCCAGTATAATGACTTAAATACATTTTTGGATCTGTTTCATAACTTGCATATTAAAATTGCTTATTTGGTATCTAAGTATATAACTTTCTTATTTGCTATTTAACATATAAAACTTTAGTGCAAGAATTGAGGATCGACTATTCTACGAAAATGACAATATAATTATTTCATTTTTTTTTCTTTGGTAGACACATTACGTAATTTAATTAAATATATCATGCACTAAATAAGCATATAATAAATACATTATGTATCCAATCAACAAAAAGTGAATACATCAAGTATCAAATAGACAATTTCAATCAGTGTTTTAAAAATCGCTAAGCACTAATCAGGCGGCCGAAAATGAATCAGGACTGAGCGGGAACTAATCAGGACCTAAGCGAACTTAAACACTAATTGACAGAGTTTAAACACTAGGGGTAGTCAGGAAGCGACTCTCAAAATAACACTCAGGCAAGGACTTTTAAAACAGTTATTTCAATATATCAGATACCGAAAATGCATTTAAGTTATAAAACAAATCCCCAAAAAGTACTTAATCCCCAGTATAACTATTAATCGAATTATATTGTGAATATCTATTTTATATAAAGATCAATTTTATTCCAGTTAAACAAGTCAATTTCATATTGTGAATAACTAGTTGCCAATTTTTATCAAAATCAAACTTCCTTCTGATAATATTTATTTTTATTCCTCAAGAATTTTAATTCTCAATAATTGAATTCTTGCAAAATAATATTTGTCATAAAAAGATTCAAAGTTGTTACGAAAAGTTTCACCATAGGTAATCATCATATCAGCTTTACCACTAGTACAAGGAATTTTTCAAGTAGGATATATACATATTAGTTCAAATGGTTGTACAAAATAATCTACTGAAGAGAATTATAAAACAAAATCAATACCACTGAGATACCAATAATGACCGGGAAAGCTGACACCAAGTACAATGCTCCATAACCCTGTATTTCAATAAATACTTACCAAATGTTACAACTTAGGCATTTCCATTGCACGTTATAGGTGTTTAAAACACTCTACTCCATGAATGAAATTTGTCTCAAATGCAATTTAATTCTACTACATTATTACACATTTTATTCATGAAGAGCAGGATGTTCAGAACACACGGGACCTACTACAATTCCTTTTTATAAGCTTTTTTAGGATTTTCTTTAAAATTAATGAAAAATTTATTTCATTGTTATTTTTATGCTAAATTTTATTTCTTTATAAGCAACCTATAATCTTATCGTACAAGGGTAAAAGAGAGAGAGTGGTGTCAATGCATTGATAAAAAGGAACAATATGAAAAAAAGCTAGAAAGACCACTGTTTTAAGAATCCCCGACTAGGCGCTATTTTGAAGGTCGCCGCCCGACTGCACCTGACCCTTAAACCCTTTGATTAGCGTCTAAGCCCCGCCTAGGCTCCGAATAACTCCTACCTCTGGCGGCCCGACTAGCACCTAAAGCTTCTTAAAAAACCAAGAAAGACGTGTAAAAGGAAGGGATGGAGTGTAAATTATTGAAAAAATGTGGCAACAATTAGCTAATTTAGGCCACGTGTTATTGCCTGATTGGTCCATGTGGCATCAACGTACCTGAATGATCCTTGTGATATCCTTTTGGTCAACCATGTGTACTAAAATGTATGGAAGTTAAGTTCACTTGTTGACTTACGTTGCATGAAGTTTGCCCGTCCTACATTGACATTGATACTTAACACATACACCATTTCGCGTTTATAGACACCGCATAGATCTTATGGATAATCTAGCTATGCCATACGGCCAAAAAAATATTTTTCTTAAAATGATAGGAGTGTCAATATTGTTTACCAATTGACATGTGTTTGTTCAATTAATAACAAAATGACGAGCGTCTAGCTTTTCACATCCATTCCTTTTGTTAAAATACTAGTGTCCCAAAGAGGTCACACATCCTCAATCATTCATAAAATGGCCTAATTGGGCAACAAAGCAAATACCACAAGAACCATTACGATAATGTCGATACCATCATAACACAAAAATTTAGTTATGATCTCAAACGTACACCAGAATAGTAAGTATAATCGTAGTCGCAAAGTAGAGGACACGGACTAAAACTACTGTAAATGCAAGTTGATGTATTAGAAAATGTATTCACCCTGAAATAGTTCTAGGGCTGTTCAGTTCTGAAGCTTCCAGCCTTCTACCAATCAAGTACCAGGATGCCAACCTTTGTGTTAACCATAATATTTGCACCATTTTGCAGGCTTGAACTTCAATATTATTGGATATGGAATAGCATGACTACTAATATGCAATCTTTTTATAGCAAGCGTTAAAAGTTAAGGGAACTAACCAAAACTGGCGGCACTTCTGTGTCATCGGTATTTCTAATATCGTCAATTTCAGCAGCTGAATCCCAGTCAATTTCAAGCCTTTTTGCAGCCTCTCGAGGATTTACTCCTGTGTCAGTTGCTTTTGCATATAAGGATTTTTTTGGCTTTGACTTTGGTAATTCCACCTATTCGAAGCAAGTATAGATTTGAACATAAGATATTTTAGGATAATAAAGATTTCCAGATATGAGAAAGCAAGAACTGATAATAGACAAATGAAAAGAATGGAACATATTACAGAATGATCTGTAAATAATAAAGCGAAGAGCGAGAAAGGGTTAAGCCCCACAGGAAATGAGAATCACAAAACCAGCTTAACTCTATCCCCAACACAAATAGAGAAATTTTATAATGAATCGGGTTCTTGTAGACCTTTGAAATTAAAAATCAACACATAATATTTCAGTTTTCCAAACATACTTCTTCTTTATAATACGCATGTTGCTTATGTTATCTTTTCATTTAAAACCACATCGACCCAGTCCATTATAAAATTGTACCAAAAATGTTACTTGCATAGTCGTATACCAAAAAAATTAGACCTACCCAGCCAGCTCACCAGTAGGTTGTAACTGACTAAATCAGGTAAACATATTGTATAAACATTTATCTCATGTGTATAGTGTAAATTGCTCGATGACAGAATTTTCAAATCAATTCTAACTCTAAGAATTAAAGTGAATTCCAATATGTTTTAGTCATTGTAAAAGCAGCTAATGAAGATAACAAGTCTTTTTATCTCTTTCATTCAGGATAAAGACATATCAAACCATCAATAGCAACGATAAAAAGTACACAGGATCGGCATTAAAAACCAAGATCAGACAGATTCCATATGCGTTTGATATAAAATTGACAATAAAATGGAAAGTTCTATTCTATCAGGTTAGTTCATGTAGTATATGCAATTTATACAACTGAATTTCGTATGTTTGATTTATTACTCTTAGCTTTCTAAGGAACCCACGGTTTGGTACGAAGTAGTCAACCTTTAGTTAGGAGGATCTTTATACCCGGATCAAGGTTGATAGTACACCCTTGCTCTTGTCTAATTAAAGATTATTCCACACACTAGGAATCGAATTGAAGACCTAATTCAAGTGACTACAAGCCCTTCCACCCAAGGCAACTTTAATTGGTAATTAGCACACAGTGGAAAATTTGCAATACAAAATATTCCTTTGTATCTTCTGCAAAAAAATTCAAGTTTAATTGAGACTTCCTATCATTGGTGTTGATTACATTATTATATTGATATAAACTAGTCTCAATAGTTACAGCCAATCCAAATTCACTATTCAGTTCACAGAACCATAACCACAAAAATCAAGTTTCCAAATATGATATTCACAAAAACCATAATCATCCTCAGCTTAACACACAGCTAAAATTGTACTTTATAATCTATAGCCACATTGGTCACTAAATTTAAAAGTTGAAGTCCTTCAAAATTGTAACATATGATAAATAATAGGCTGAAAAAATTGAGGAATGTATCAATAGTCTATGGTATAATGATTACGGTAACAATTGAAGACATATGAAGGCATTTCACACAAAAATGCACACAATTATTAAATTAACTGACATCACAGCATTCCTTGCTCAATTTAAAAGAGTACCTCTAGATTAGGCCAATTTATCATTTCTTCTGCAAGCACTTTAAGAGCAGCACGATTTTTGGGTACTTTTCCTTCATTCACCTTAGCATAAAAAAATAAATTAAAAACACAGCACAATTTTTTTCATTCAGAGACATGACACTTAACATACCAATTGAATGAGATTTCAAGAATGACGAACAAATAAATATCATGGTAGTTAAAGGCCCTGGGCACACCCAAGGGGCTAAAGACTCGCCTGCCACCAAGGCGAAAACAAAAGCACTTACGGGAAAAAGATGTATAAAAATTTCATATAAATTTAATAGATGTATTAAATTACTACAATTATTTATAATATGGAAAGTAATAAAGATGTAGGCATCAGAGCAATATACAAGGGCTTGAGTAGAAAGCATAGTCATTAACAAAGCATTGATGCATTCATTCACCCAAATTTCCAGCCACTTATAAATAATCGCAGGAAATGCTTTACTGCTTCATACATATTCATTTGTTTTAATTATGATTATTTGAATGTCCAAATAGATATAAATGCAATGGTATACCGTAAATGAAGAGTCATAACATTAAGAAGATTCCTTGCATCATGTAAATAGCCGATCTTAAAATTCCGTTCATTCATTGTTGCACTACTTCATTTTATTCAAATAACCCTATGTTTTTCTTTGATTTGATTCAACAAAAAGGAGACTGGTTGCTTTTGATCTCTCTTCAATGATTTCTAAGAACATGCCAACTTTCTTTATCTATTTTTGTCGTCGCAAACTTTCAAAGTCTGATATGGAACGGAGAAGGGAGAAGAAGAAGAGAATCGGAAAACAAAGGGAAGGAAGCACTTAAATTACTAAGGTGTTGCGCCTTGCATCTAAAGCAGTTGAGCCTCAGCCTCAGCCTCAGCCTCAGCACACAATTTTGATGAGCCTAGAGCACGGAGCACACCTTTCATCCAGCCAAGACAAGCTAGGTACAGCACCTTGCATCCATATTTTTCGCTATAAGCAGACTCAATCTACAATAGTCATTTGGCACTTAAAGATGAGATCTACTTAATCAAATGCAAGACTGCAAGAGGTTTTCTTGTCCTTTACCATAAACTTGTTCTTTGTACTTGTCTTTTGCTATTTGATATAGTTCTTATCCATGAAAGTTTAACTTCTTTCTTACTAAGTCTGTCGAGCGCTCCATTAAAAGGTAGCTTTCTTGAAATAATATATGGTGTTAGAGCTGGACTTTCTCTTTTATGAGAGCATGAATTCTGATTTCAGATTATGCAACCATTAATATTCTTCAGAACATATTTTTGTGAATTAAAAACATGACTCTACTTAAAATTGTGTTTTGTCCACACATGCAGACTAACAAATACATCTTACTCTATCGTTCACACAGCATGAATTGACAGTAGACCTAGCACTGCTACATGCGGCACAGATACTGTGATGTATTTGCAAAATATATTTCAGGATAAGGATGGAGAGTTTAAAACATTAATTGTCCCCAAATTCGGATAATTTCAGAATGAACACAAATTTACATTCGGGACAAAAGAAAAATACAAAACTTCAGTTAGAATTATAGCCAAATAAGCTGAATTTTGACCAATTTATCACAAGATTTATAAGGTGATAATGAAACAAATTAAAACAGTTGACATATAAGAACAACCAAGTGATAATGGTAAAGTTCAAGAAGAATTGGTCACCTAATAAGCATTTTGAGAGTTTACAAACAATCAGTAAGCTAATAACCTGTTGACATTTTACAATTAGAACAAAAACAAGTGAGAGTCAGGAGTTATGTGATAGTAATAATAATATGTGTCAAGTATTAATAAATGTAAATATTCAGGCAGAAATCAGAGTTGATCAAATTTGTCTTTTACTCATAAGATTGCAAATGGCAGCAATAATGAATATAAAAGAAAAATTGTTGAGCTCAAACATTGATATTATTTTCACTTATTTTGAGTTGAATAAATAGACTTATATAAGCTAACAACAAACAAATAAAGCAGAAAATAATAAACTACATGATATTTCATATATCAGATAAGATTTGCAACAAAGATGTAGGAGAAGGCAAAAAAATTGGTAGCATAAAGAGGCACTTACTTGCTCAAGAGCTTCAACCAAGTCTTCTTTGGTTGGGGCATCAGGATCTTCAATACCAAGTAGCCTCCTCCTTTCAACTTCTCTAGGATCCTCGATCAATATCGTTAGCTCCACCTGAAAATAAAGCAATTTAATCCTATTAATACTGAAACACATCTTATTTAACTCAATACTTCAATCAACCAGCCAAACAGAAACGATGAAACAGGAAACTACATTAGCAGCAAACAAAAATTTAGTTACTAAATAAAAGCTACAGGCAGTCGATTTTATAATGGCTGGATAAGAAAATGTTGCCAGGAAATTACCTCATTAAAAAGCATGTCCCTATTTTTCTCGAGCAGATCCAAAACCTAATCAAATGAGGAGATTGAGGAATCGGTTATACTATATTAACGTACTAAGAAACACAGATGTAGAAAATTAGATGCAGACTCTCTTAATTTCTTGAATGTTTTGGAGGTCTTCAGGGCTGGGAGGCGTTGCTTCTTCGTCGTCATCTTCCTCTTCTTCTTCATCTTGAATTCGTAGCTCAAGGTCTTCTTCCACACATAATAGAGTTTTTGACCTAAACAACACCGGTGAAGCTACGCAAAGGTAGAGCAGCCATGTTGATATCGGATTAAAGAGAAGCAAATTGAAACTGAGAATAATTTAGGGCAATGAAATTGGAGAAGAAATTCAAGCAGATTGAAGAAGGAATTGAAGGACTGCTTCTCGGCCAATTTTTGTTGAAGCAAGGGACGATGATTTTGGGTTTTATCCAAAAAAAGAGCGTGATTGAAAATAAATTTAATAAGGCAAATTTTCTCGGTTATATATATAACCGAGATATTGTTTTGAACCGGGCCTAGTTCAACTTTTTTTTTAAACACGGAGATTTCCTCGGTTATGCTAATAACCGAGATAATTTTGATAAATTTGACTTTTTTTCTCAGTCATAGGTGCAACCTAGGAAAATTGTCTTCAGTTTACACGGGTTTTAGCCCACTTGACCTCGGTTATATTAATAACCTAGGCCATGAAGACCAACTTGCCTTGGTTATTCAGATAACCGAGGACATGTTGGCAAGGTCATAAGGCCTTTCTCCACTAGTGTGAATTGACCGGTTGGAACAATCGTTTTCCAGTTCGACCAGGTCTGACTGGCCGGTTCAATCGGTTAACGCCCGGTCTTTGACCAGACAAGAAACCGGGTGAAAACCAAAAGGATTAGTGGCCGGTTCCGGCCAGACCCGGTCCGGTCCAGTTTTCAAAACCATGGTTAAAACTATTCCTAAAATATGTTATTTCTTAATATTTAACAAGCTATTCTATAAGAAAATAATTAATGATTTTTTTCTTCCAAAGTAATGTCTCAATGCAAATTAATGAAAAATAAGTTAGCCATTTAATATAAGTGCTTGTTTGATTTAACTATAGTGTTGCTGTTGTCCTATTTATAAGCTCTTATGACAAAACAAATGAGGGTTATATTTTCGTGACATGCATTTGCTCTTAAAAGAGAGAATGATTTTTTTGTGACCAGTCTACAACAAGCTCAGCGCACGCGTAGGAAAACCCGACAAATACTTCTTCTAATCTTTTAGTTGATGGGGTTGGGGTTTAGTTGGCTTTCTAATAATGCTTCGTGCAAACATTTTCCTACTTTTGTTTTTCATTTTTTTCTTTTCTTGTTTTATTTGTTTTTTTTCATTAATTTAAAATTATTTGAGTCCGGTTTACGATCTCAGCTTCATTTTGAAAAACATATAGGAGGCATGGAGACTCCATTTGCATATCGTTTCCTCATTTCCTCAGCATTTCGAAAATAGAAAAGCCTGAAAACATTTACAAGACTTTTCTAGGTCATTTATGTAGTTAACGGAAATTGGAAACACAATTTCTTCGATTATGGAAACCGTATCGCTTTGCAAACCTTCAATTAGACGTGATTTCATGTCTTCTTATTCTAGACTTTCATCTTCCATATCTTCTTATTCAATCTTCTCTTCTTCCATCTTTTCCTATTCTATGATTTTTTTTGTATTAATAGCCATCATCCCTAATCTTTCTCCATCTTTTCCTATTGTATGATTTTTATATGAGTAGCCTTGTCTCTCTTATCTTATTGAAATTCAATCGCTGAAGTATTAAGGCCTTTAGCAATTGGTGGCATTTGGCTCAATCTCTTAGTAAAGCTCATTTAGCCAAGCTCGGGTTAATTAAGTTGGTATAAAAGGCGTCCTACAAGTAGGGTTTTCATTTTAGCATCAAAAAAACTTTTCAGTTTTCCTCTCCGCTCTCTCTGGTTTCCACTCTTCTTCTTCTCTTCATCTTTTCTTCTTGGATCTTGAAGCTTTTCGGTTGCTGATCAAGAGAAGAATCAAGTGATTGATGTTATCGAGTAGATTCATATATTGGTAGAGGTATTTTGGTATTATTTTGTATGTAAGCATGGATGTTGTTAGGGTTCCTTTCTGTAAATCTGATTAAATTAGATTTAGGTTATTTTAGTCCATTTGTTCTTAAGTATGCTCGTCTCTGTTATTGTTTAGTTAAGTATTTAGCACAGAAGAACTAAGACTTACATTTAGGGCATGTAATCATCACATTGCTTATTACTTTCCTACTTTAATAAAGACTATTGTGAATATCTCAGCAGATGTACCCCACGTGGTTTTGGATAAAGTAGAAATACTAGTCCAAGGGGGAACTGCCCAAAAAATATTTTTGTGTTCTTTATTATTTCTTGTTATTTTTATATTTTTGCGTGAACGTATGTTTCTCTAATTGGTAAAAGAAAGCATTATTTCTGGTTTTAATCTTTACAAATTGGTATCAGATCTCTTTTTTATTTCTTTACAGGCCTAAATTATCTTACATTTACATTTTTAATGCATGCTTGCTAGTCCATGTTCAAAACTTTATGTTTTCGGGGACTGTCTTTGGCATTAATCTGTACCTGTGAAAATTCAATTGTTCAATGTTTGTGATTTTACTATATTGAGAATTCCTTGATTTCTATTATTTACTTGCAGTCGCTAATACTTTCTTCTCTTCTTTTATTGCGAGAAATATGTTGTTTTTAAGGAAGAGAAAGGGAAATTGATGCAAGTAAGTAATCTTGGAATAGTAGCACAATAAGGGTCTTCTGCGAAACTGTAAGTTCATTACCTTTTAAGTAGTTGCTGCCTTTCTTGGTAAGGTCTTATCTGCATTTGTGAAGTTTATCTTCTTTGTTTCTTTCTTTCAACTCATGTTTCTTGCTCTTTACTAAATCATGTAACTGTAATAACTTGGATATTTGACATTTTGAATCTTGATATACTTTTGCCTAGGCTTAAAGTCTTATGTTGTATATCTCTGTGTTTAGAATTGCTTGTGTGCTTTTGAAGTATCTCTGTGTTTTCAACCATATCTTTTACTAAAGTTAATATTGATAGGTAAGATGGTAAGAGTGATTTTAGAGTTTGGAAAAAAAATGAAATTGTTTTTGTCAAGCAAAAATGCCATAAGGCATTGGCTGGAATATATAAACGTCATGCCTCTTTTAGTGAGGAGGAAAAGATGGATATGATAGAATTAGCATATTCCACCATATTATTAAGTTTGACTGATTATGTGATTAGAAGAGCAAATGGTTCTTCAACTGCTCCTGAATTGTGGACCAAATTAGAATCTCTTTACATGTCTAAGAACATAGCTAGAGTGTCATACTTAAAGGAGAAACTCTTTAGTTTTAAAATGAATCCTTTTAAAAGTATCGATGATAATCTTAATGACTTTCAATCTATCTTAGCTGAGTTAGAAAATGTTAAAGATATAATATCTATGGATAATCAAATTGTTCTCTTGCTAAACTCCATACATGATAGTTATAAAGATGTTAAAAGTGCATTAAAATATGGTAGGGGGTCCATAGATACTAAAGATATTATCAATGTTTTAAAATGAAGGAATTAGAAATAAAGGAATCTAAATTTAAGGCTTAGTCTAGTGTTGCCTTATTTGTTAAAGGAAAGAAAGGAAGTTAGAAAAAGGGTTCTAAGTCTAAAGCTAAGCGAAATTGTGGTAATAACTATCAGAAATTTAATGAGTTCACTATTCAATCTGATACTGGAAACAAAGATAAAAATCACAATAATTTGACTTGTATCTTCTGCAATAACAAGGGACACATTAGAAAATATTATAAAGAAAGAGAAAATCAATTTAATGATACTAAATAACTAGGTGGAGCAACTAATAACACTGTAGAGTTAGGAGATATAGAAGCCTTGACTGTAAGTCAAGTAAGAGACCAAAATTCATGGATTTTGGACTCTGGTTGTACTTTCCATATGACCCCCAAGGAGGGACTGGTTCAGCTCTTATGAGTAGCTTAATGGAGGTAAAGTTCTCATGGTAAATAATACTTCTTGTGAGATTTCGGTTATTGGGACTGTTCAATTCCTTGTTGTTAATGAAAGTATAATTCTTCTTAAAAAAAGTAAGACATATACCCAACTTGAAGAGGAATCTTATATCTCTAAGTCATCTAGACCATAAGAGTTTAAAATATGTAGCTGAAGGTAGAGTCATTAAAATTTTAAAACAAAACAAGTGTGTTTTAATTGGAAATTTGTTTAATGGTTTCTACTTTCTAGCTGGAAAGGTCATTACTAGTTCTGCTGATGTCACTACCTCTAACAAGGTAAATTTGTGGCATAAAAAACTTGGGCACCTTGGTCCCAAGGGTCTTGATCACCTTAAAAAACAACAAGCTTTAGACATCCCAAAAACTAATAAAATCTAACATTGTAAGACATGTATTATGGGTAAGTCTCATAGACTAAGTTTTAACAGTGCAACTAATGTATCTAAAAGATTTTTAGAGTACATACACAGTATTTATGGGGCTCTTCTTATATTTCTTTATATCTCTCTAGATCCTAGTATTCTGTGTCTTTTATAGATGACATCTCCAGAAATGTCTGGATATATTTCTTAAAAAAGAAATAATGTTTTTGATAAATTTCAAGATTGAAAAACTCTTGTTAAAAACCAACAGAATTGTAGCATTAAAATTCTTAGAACTGATAATATTTGGAATTTATTAATAATCAATTCAATAACTTTTGTATTGGAAAGGGAATTGTAAGACATAGAACTTGAGCTTACACTGCACAATAGAATGGATTGGAGAGAGATATAATAGGACTCTTTTAAATAAAGTTAGATGCTTGTTGTTTGAGTCTGGTTTGAGTTCTAAGTTTTGGGCAGAAGCTGCTCAAACTGCTTGTTACCTTATAAATAGGTCCTTCTACTATATAATTTAAATGACCCAATGAGATCTGGTATAATTCATTAGTCAATTATAACCACTTAAAAGTGTTTGGATGTGTTGCATATGTCTATGTGAATGAATCTAAACTAGGACCAAGGTTTAAAAAATGCATCTTTTTGGGTTACCCCTCAAGGGTTATGGGTTATAAGCTATGGTCTCTAAGTGAAAATAAAATTGTTGTTAGCATAAATGTGAAGTTCAATGAAAATGATTTTCCTAAATGTAAGTCCTCTATTTGTGAGTCTCAATCTGATAATCAATAAGATAATTTTTGGTTTGAGGTGGAGTTAGATACACTTGAGCAGAATGCTATAAATCTCAATCCTCAAACTAAAAATAATCTGAATAATGACTCTCATGTTAATGACTTGAATGACAATCATAAGAATGATTATGAAACTCATGATGAGTTGCAAAATCAGTAAACTAAAACAACAATGACTATATTCTTATTAGGGATAGAACTAGAAGAAATGTTAGACCCTCTATATATCTTGATAGCAATATATATGATTGTAATTATGCTAGTTTCCTTAACTTTTCTATGAATATTGCTGATGTTATTGACTCAAATGAACCTAGAACTTTTGGCGAAGCTAAACTTTCAAAAGATTAGCTTAAATGGCATACTACCATGAAAGACGAAATGTTATCTTTATATAAAAAGCAATACCTGGAAGCTTGTTCCTAAGCCCAAGAATAAAAGAATTATCGGTTATAAGTGGGTTTTCAAAAGAAAACCTGATATTCCAGGTGTTGAAAAGGAAAGGTATAAGGCTAGGGTTGTAGCAAAAGGCTACAGTCAAGTAGATGGTATAGATTTCCATGAAATTTTCTCACCTGTAGTAAAGCATGTATCAATTAGATTAATTTTGTCTATTACTTCTTTGTTTGACCTTGAGCTTGAACAATTGGATGTAAAGATGGCCTTCCTGCATGAAAAACCAACAGAATGGTAGCATTAAAATTCTTAGAACTGATAATGGTTTGGAATTTGTTAATAATCAATTCAATAACTTCTGTATTAGAAAGGGAATTGTAAGACATAGAACTTGAGCTTACACTGCACAATAGAATGGGATTGCAGCATTTTGTTTGAGTTTAGCTTGAGTTCTAAGTTTTGGGCAGAAGCTGCTCAAACTGCTTTTTACCTTATAAATAGGTCCCTTAGTTCTGGTATACAATTTAAATGTCCCAATGAGATCTAGTACAATTCACCAGTCAATTATAACCACTTAAAAGTGTTTGGGTGTGTTGCATATGTCTATTTGAATGAATATAAACAAGAACCAAGGGCTAAGAATGCATCTTTTTAGGTTACCCCTCAAGGGTTAAGGGTTATAAGTTATGGTCTCTAAGTGAAAATAAAATTATCGTTAGCATAAATGTGAAGTTCAATGAAAATGATTTTCCTAAATGTAAGTCCTCTATTTGTGAGTCTCAATCTGATAATCAACAAGAGAATGTTTTTGGTTTGAGGTGGAGTTTGATAAACTTGAGTAGAATGCTATAATTCTCAATCCTGAAATTGAAAATAATCTGAATAATGAGTCTCATGCTAATGACTTGAATGATAATAATGAGAATGATTATAAAACTCATGATGAGTTGCAAAATCAGCAAACTAAAACCAACAATGACTATATTCTTGTTAGGGTTAGAACTAGAAGAAATATTAGACCCTCTATATATCTTTATGATAATATATATGATTGTAATTATGCTGGTGTCCTTGAATTTGCTGTAAATATTGCTGATGTTATTAACCCAAATGAACCTAGAACTTTTGGTGAAGTTAAACTTTCAAAAGATTAGCTTAAATGGTATACTGCCATGAAAGATGAAATGTTATCTTTATATAAAAAGAAATACCTAGAAGCTTGTTCCTAAACCCAAGAATAAAAGGGTTATAAGCTATAAGTGGGTTTTCAAAAGAAACTTGAGATACCACGTGTTGAAAAGGAAAGGTATAAGGATAGGGTTGTAGCAAAAAGCTACAGTCAAGTAGATGGTATAGATTTCCATGAAATTTTTTCACCTATTATAAAGTATGTATCAATCAGATTAATTTTGTCTATTACTACTTTGTTTGACTTTGAGCTTGAATAATTGGATGTAAAGACTGCCTTCCTGCATGGAAAAATGCAAGAAATTTACATGTCATAACCAATAGGTTTTGTGGAAATAGGCAAGGAAAATTATGTATGCTTACTTAAAATATCTCTGTATGGCTTAAAACAGTCTCCTAGACAATGGTTTCTTAGGTTTGATGAGTTCATGAGTAAATTGAATTTTAAGAGAAGTAATTTTGATTCCTATGTTTATTACTTGAAACTTGAAGATGATTCATACATTTATTTAATTTTGTATGTTGATGACATGTTAGTAGCTAGTAAACACAAATCAGAAATTACTAAGTTAAAGTTTAAGTTGAACTCAGAATTTGAGATGAAAGATTTAGGACAAGCCAAGAAAATTTTGGGTAATAATATACATAGGAGCAGAGTAAAAGGAATCCTTAAGCTTTCTCAAGACACTTATGTGCAAAAGTTGTTTAGCACTTTCTGTTTGATAGTATGAAAAGTAAGTCAAATCCTTTAGGGGCACAATTTAAAATAAAGGCTAGTAACGATAACTTGTCTAAGGAATGATTACATGAATAATATACCATATCAAAATATTGTGGAATCTCTTATGTATGCTATGATATGTACTAGACTTGATATACCTTATAGTATTAGTGTAGTCAGTAGGTATATGGCAAAGCCTAATAAATTACATTGGCAAGCAGGTAAAATGACCAGGTTTCTTAGAGGCTCTGTTGAGACTTATCTCCTCTATAAGAGGCCAATTAGAAATTATATGTATGCGATTGGCTTTTATGATTCTGATTTTACTGGGGATCTTGATAAAAGAAGATCCATAACTAATTATTGCTTTACTCTAGGAGGCAATCTTGTTAATTGGAAATCTAGCTTACAACACATAGTTACACTTTCAACAACAGATGTTGAAACGAATTTGTTCTGCACTTGGAATTGCTCAAGATAATGCTACTATATTTTGTGATTCTCAATCTTCTATACACCTTTGTAAAAACTCTATGTTTCATGAAAGAACTAAGCATATTGACATTAAATTACACTTTATCAGAGATATATTGTTAGTTCTGGTGTTGTTTTGGTTGGAAAGGTGCATACTGATGAAAATCCTGCTGATATATTAACTAAAATTGTTTTTGTTTCTAAGTTTCAAGATGCTCTCAAAAGGTTGCGAGTTGCATAGTTCTTGACTGTGTAGCAAGAAGACTGTGCTCGTAACTGAAATGGTGATTTCCCTTGATTAACTTACTATGAAAGTTTGAATTAAAGTTGGATTACGCCAAAAGCCAAGGTGGAGATTTGAAGTGTTAAGGCCAATAGCAGTTGGTGACCTTTGGCCCAATCTCTCAGTTAAAGCCCATTTAGCCAGGCCTGGGTTACTTAAGTTGGTATAAAAGGCTTCCTACAGCTAGGGTTTTCATTTTAGCAGCAAAAAAATCTTCTGTTTTCCTCTCTGCTCTCTCTTGTTTCTACTCTTCTTCTTTTCATCTTCTTCTTGGATCTTGAAGCTTTTTGGTTGCTGATCAAGAGAAGAATCAAGTGATTGATGTTATCGAGTAGATTTATATGTTGGTAGAGGTATTTTGGTACTGTTTTGTATGTAAGCATGGATGTTGTTAGGGTTCCTTTCTTTAAATATGATTAAATTGGATTTAGGTTGTTTTAGTTCATTTGTTCTTAAGTGTGTTTGTCTATGTGATTGTTTAGTTATGTGATTAGCATAAAATAATTAAGACTTACATTTAGGGCCTATAATCATCGCCTTGCTTACTGGTTTCTTACTTCAATAAATACTATAGTGAATTGCTTAGCAAATGTACCCCACGTGGTTTTGAATAAAGTAGAAATACTAGTCCAAAGGGGAACTACCTAAAAAATATTCTTGTGTTCTTTATTGTTTCTTGCTATTTTTATATTCTTGCTCAAGTGTAGTTTCTTTATTTGGTTAAAGAAATCGTTATTTCAAGGTTTAATCTCTACAATCGCAAAATAGAGAGAGACTCACGAAATAATTTGCAGCTGACCAACAAGGCGTCTTTCATTTTAAGAGTTTTTATTTGCTTCTTGATCTTTAGTTTTCTCTGCTTTGAGCCTTTGATTTTTGAAGATGCTCCACTACTCTATTGTGCTATATTTTTGGGATTTTGTTTTTAAAACTTGAAAATAAATAAGAAGTTTTTAATAAAAAAGAAGGTAAATAAGAAGTTTCATAAATTTTTTATTCTTTTATAAAAGTATTGCGATTTAAGCTCAAGTTAATTATACATTCAAATCACATAAAAATTAAAGAACAAATAATATTTCAGGAGTTCCCCCATTCAAATTTAAAACTAAATATTAGGGATGTCTCTGTGCATAGTTTTCTGGTGATTTTACCAATGGCAAAGTCGCAACTAGATACGAAGATAAACATGCTAAAAGAAAGAACAATTCGAAACCCTAACTAAGTTAAAGAAGAACAAAGACAATCACAAAGCTTAAAGATGATGCTGGGATGAATAACAAGCTTAAAAGTCACCCAAATCAACCATAGCATTCGAATCTATGCCGAAATACAAAGCATACCGAAACAGATACCCCAAGCCCTCTTTTATAGCCTCAAATTGGTAATCGTCTCGTAACAAACTCCTCCACTTGCATACTCGCGTGACTAAGGAAGCTTCAAGATAACGTAAGAACATGATCAAGAGGGTTGTAAGGGAAGAAGATATTTATGAGAAGAGAAGAGAGAGGGACAAGAAAAGGGTTTAGAGAAACATGAGAAAGAGGGCTTTTATATACTAGGGTTTAGGGGTGAGCATTCGATTTTTCCAACGGGTGTTTGATTAATCACTCTCAATATCTTCATAAAGACTGTCGTTACTTCATCCTTCAACAAACACAATTACAAATGCAAGATCAAGACTAATTATAAATCGCAAAGACTTACTAATTGGCTAGTTAGACCAATAGTGAGCCAAAGAGATCTTCCTTCAAAACCCTTTATGAACTGAGACCAATAAATGTGTCCTTGTGTAGATTTTAGTTCTCACACCATAAGAATTATGGCTCTTACTCCATAGCTAAGTCACAACTAAACTACTTAGACATGGTAATATTAAAAGTATAAAAGAAAAAGAGCGATAAAGATACATACACATAAATCAAAATTAATAATAACGAAATAAAGAACAAGAAAGTAATAAAAGTAAAGTATGCGTTGAAAGATTAAAGATCGAGAAATAAAATAGTTAAATGAAACGAAATTAAATATAAAGAATTCTCTACTCTGAAGTATAATTATACTACATGTTCAAAGGTTATGAATTGATCGATTGATTCAATGGGAATTTATAAGAGTTTCTTCTTTCCTTCTCCAATTGGATTTGCGACTTGTTAAGCACTTCTTGCTTGAATAAAATTCCTTCTTGATTAACCTTCTTTCTTAGATACGATAATTGGAAAGTTCAAATCCTTAATTAATTACGATTCTAATTCTTTAATTAAGATTTCTCTTTTAAAAAGGATGCCGCTTTCTCAATTAGTTTTTGGGCTTTTTAACTTTTGACTTTTGGATTCTTCTTCATTCAACTTGACTTTCCAGAATGTTACCACGTCATGGGATTAGGTCAGTCATGGTGAACACATCATGATCTCGGTGATTTCCAATTTCACTCCAAAACTTCCTCTTTTGATCTCTATTTTGCATTCAGTAAGTCTTTAGTCACCGAAACCGGACTAGGTCTCACTGGTTCCATCGTGAATCTCGCCAATTGCTTGTTTTTAGCCCCAATCAGCATGTTTTCTCTAAAAACATCATCAAGACTTGAAATAATGAAAAAGGAAGTAATATCGCCTAAAGAAAGTAATAACATTGTCATAAAGATGTTTAAATAATCATAAAAACATGGTGTATTTATGACCTACCAAATCTTCACATGCTTTTTTCATGCCCTCGAGTATGTACTAAGAATCAGGACAAAAAAGTACTTGACTAAGTAATATACATAAACATTTTCACAAAGAGACTACTTCTTTCACCAAGGTCTTAACAAATTTCTTTTTTAAACACTGAGAGTCTAGTGAGAGAGTTATCTTTTTTAGAAAGCACAATATACCTAGCTCAAAAACCTAAGAATTTTACATGGCTGAATTTATTCTAGAGATCAAGTAAACAAAGGATGACTTTATATTTACCATCTTTTCGCTTGGTGGGGTCTCTAAACACATAGTTAAAAAAACAAACACTTGCAATTTTTTAAAATTTTTTTTTCTAATTTTTTTCCTTTTTTTCCATTTTTTCTATCTCTTTGTTTTCTTTTTTTTCATTGCCTAGTTGCTAGCCAAACAATGCACTTCCTTTTTCAGCCCTATGAAAGAGACTTTAACTAGTTGTGAGCCAAACAAAGCTCTTCCGTCTAAAAGGGCACCTATGAAAGAGTCATCATCCAGTTGCTATCGTACAATGCTATTTCTTCTAAGAATTGATAAAATAGAAAATTAAAACATAAAATAATCACCAATTAAATTGAAAATAACAGTTTAAGGACTTGATGAAGGTTCTAAGGTATAAAGAGATCTTGTTAAAATAAACAAAGGCTATGTGCAAATAAAAAAAACTTTTAATTAGAAATATGCACTCATTGGGTCTTAGATCTTACAAAGCGACTTTCAAATTTCAGTGATTTGAACAAACTTTACTTAAATTAGCTCTCAATGTCAAGTATGATTAGTTAAATCAGTCTTGTTACTTGTTTAATTAGTCTTTTCATCTTAATATTTTCCTTTCTTTCTCCCAATTTAGCAAAATAGTAAGGTCAGTGGGAGAGTAAGATAACAAAACAAGTCATGATATACATTTTTAAAACAAAAGAAGGAAGAAGCATAAAATTAAAGGAAAGAACATAATTACCAAACACCCTCGTCACACTTAAATCAAGCATTGCCCTCAATGCTTGTAAAACCCAAAAAATGAAAAAAGAGGGCAAAGAATAAGATACTGACCTTGTGAGGAAGAGTGAAAATTTAAGGGCTTCTTTCAACAATGCCCTTTTCAAGTCATGATGTGCAAAGGATTGAAGCCCCTTCTTGATGAACAAAATATGCACAATGACATGTAGCGATATTTGTTCCCTTTGAGTCTTTGTGCTTAACTTGATCATGTTGTGGAATAGCTCCACGTACTACTACTCCATTGTTTAAAATTTTAGCTGCCAATCTACTGATGTTGAAGGTCCTTGCACTGCTACTTGGATCTATCACTACTCATGGTGAGGTCAAGAAGTAGTCAATATGGCCATTGTCTCATGGGGACCAAGAGGCTTCATCGAAAATACATAACCATGGTTCTATTATCAAAATGCCCCATAAAGTCTCCATATTCAAGTGAGGTGTCTCGAGGCTAGTGATGTAGGTGGAAAAATCAATGCGATTATGCACTAGATTTCATCAAGATCATGACGTATTATCAGAGGTCTTTGTGGAATGGATCGGGATATACCTGTCATCATGTCTCATCACGCTTCCAGATGGAACTTCTTCTCATTCAGAATACACCACAAATGTAGACTTCCTTCTCACTGAAAGTCCTATAACTTATATGGTGACTAAAAAAGTTTGAAGGAAATAAGTCTTTATGAATAGCGTTGGTGGGCTTCTTTGATGTAGTAGGTTCTTCTGCCATGAGAGTAGTTAGTCTCTTCAAAATTATAATCAAACATGTTATCACTAGAGTTGGTAATCCATTGGGATATATTGATGTCATCGGGACTCCAAATAAGGTCCCAACGATGGATTGTAAATATCATGACTAGATGTCATTGGACTTGTAGATCACTTTGAAAAGTTGTGTATTCATAAGGAATGATCATCTTCCTAGTGTTGCTTCAAGCCCAATATTGCATAATGATCCTCCCCACACCTATCTACTATTTGTTAAGATCTGCTTCCTCATGAAGACTATCCAACTTCTTTTTTCTGAAAAAGATACATATCAGAGTAGAGATAGAGAAAGAGAGAGAGATAGAACTAATATACATAACAATAAAAAAATAAAGAGAATAAAAATAAAATAAAATAATAGAAAATGCTGAGGTCTCAACATGCTTGGCTTGCCTCCCAAGAGCGTATTATTTTATCATTGCTTGCTCGACGTTCATCAAGGTCATGGTGTACGATCAAGAGTCTCATTGAGACTCATATCATTTGGACGAGCTCTGAATCTATTATAGTACAGCTTCAAGTGGGGACCATTGACTTTGGATGTACATTTAGTCTTCATGCTTGGTATCATGACTTCTTCCTGAGGTAACACCTTAGTCTCAAAGAAATAGTCCTACTATTGAGACTTAAGTTCTTCTTCAAATTGATGGAGATGAGATTTAGGTATCAAGACTTGTTTCTCTTCGTGGAAGGTCTTCCGAAACTCATAAAGGTAATTCTACATTTATCTTGAGTCTCTATCTACAACATGCTTGCTTGATTTTCCTTTGTCAAACATATAATCTCATTTTCGATAGTCCTGGTCAATTTAAGCTCTTATTACCTTAGACTTGAATGGTTGGGAGCATCTGCGCAGCATGAACATAATTTTATCCTTGTGACTTTGTTTAAAGGTCTGCTGGATAATAGGATTAATGAAATCTATGCTGCAAACATTTAACTTTTCCACCAGGATCTTCACGGATTGAGTTGGTCTCATTCGAAATAAAGTTTTAGCCTTGATAGGTATGACATTCTTATTAGGACCAGTTTGTGAGGGTATGATCTCTACATTTTTTCTAGTGCTCTTGATGTCTCTCGTAACTACCATTAAGATTACATGGTCATCCTGTTGTGGTCTTCGTGGTAGAAAAGAGATTTAGTTTCAATATCTCAACGTGATTGCACT
This sequence comes from Euphorbia schlechtendalii, assembly GCA_949673415.1. Classification (NCBI taxonomy): domain Eukaryota; kingdom Viridiplantae; phylum Streptophyta; class Magnoliopsida; order Malpighiales; family Euphorbiaceae; genus Euphorbia; species Euphorbia schlechtendalii. Next base: position 5,183 of record CATIWQ010179977.1, on the reverse strand, counting down.
AACATTATGGACTTGGAAGATCTCAGTTTCAGTTGGTAATCTCTCCATTGATTCAATCCTTGTAAGTAGATTTTCAATTCGGTTCATTTGCTCCCAAGATTTTGTATACTCCCTTACATCCCTCGAACGGTGACATTCATCCTCCTAAAGAGTTTGTGGGTGCTAACAACAATTATATTTATAAAATAAACTTTAGGACCTTGGTCTTGATATCCTTGAGACTGATATTGAGGTCTCTTTGTGTTTGGAAGTTGTTCGGCCTGCCTCTCATTACTTCTTCCCCATTGTAGAGATGGATGATTCTTCCAATGCTCATTGTGATCTCTTTGAGGTGAGGTAAATTTTTCCACTCCTCATAGATTTCAATAGCATTCGCTCTTGCTAACTCAAAATTTCAGTTGTTGATCATCTTTCTTATTGGTTTTTCATCATGATCTCCAAATTGTTGAGCATTATCGGCCATGGTCTTGATCAAATTCGAAGTTTGAGTTAGTGTTTTATTAAGCAGAGAACTTCCACTTGCTCCATTTATCAAATCGTTTGGCATGGGTTGGAGACCGGTCGTCATAAAAAATTTAGAATTGAATAGATCTCATGATACTCATAGAAACTTCATGTGTCTTCTTGGAGAATGTTGCAAATCTATCTCCTTAAGGTTGTAGCTTTTGGTGGTGGGAAGAAATTATCTAGAAAATTTTTAGTCATCTCATTCCAGTTTTGCTAGATCCCGGTGTAAGATAGAAAAACCAATCTCTAGTTTTTTCATTAAGAAAGGAAAAGCTTTCATTTTGACAATTTCTAGAGAGACTCTTAGTGGTTTCATTTGGTGCATGGTTTGTTGAATTGTTGCAGATACTTATAACGATCTTCTTCAGTCCTCCAAATGAATTTAGGTACGTTCCGAAGTCCTTATCTCGAAAATAGTTTGCTCATTGTTCTTAGGATATGTGATGCAAAGTGGTGGCAGATCCACTGAGACCTAGAGTAGGTCAAATATTGTTTCCTCTCTTTGATTTTCTCTATTAGTCATGGTCACGATGACTTTAGGTATCTTCAAAATAATCTCAAAATCAGAAGGAGTTGTAAAGTGATCAATCAAGGTGAAAATAATCAATCGGAATTGTTCCCTAACAATGACGCCAAAATTTGATGGTGTCGAGACCATCAAAAATAAATTCCTACAAACAATATAGAGATTGGGTAAGCAGATGTCGAATCCCACAAAGAACGAAAAGTGAATATAATCACTTTGAATGATTTTACCGTGACCTAACAAAGTCTCACTCAAAATATGTGAGTTTGTAAAGACTAAAATAAGCAGGAAAAGTAAAATAAAGGCGTAAAGACTAAACTAAGTCCTAATGCCAATAAAGTGACTTAACTAAAGGAGGGAAACCAAACTTCATAGTGATCATGGGATAAAAAATGAGCAACACTAAGACTCAGACTTAGTTATATTGATTTTCCACACCGTCCAACACCAGCAATTAGTTATATCGATGTTCCACACCATCCAACACCAGCAATATATCCTTACTTCGTACGTTGATTGGACTCGCGCCTAAGAGCTCCTTGGTAAATAATAATACATATCATCTAGAAAAATCCAAGTCTGAACTGACATATAGTGAATCACTCCTAACGGGGCTTTAGATCAATTACTCTCACGATCTTCATTAAGATCGCCATTACTTCATACTTCAAGAAACACAATTATGCATGGAAGATCGGGGCTTAATATAAATCACAAAGACTTATTACCAATTGGCAACCTAGACCAACAGTGAGACAAAGAGATCTTCTTTCAAAATCCTTTATGTACCGAAACCGATTGATATGTTCTTGTGCAAATTTCAATCCTCTACTAGTAGAAAAATGACCTGTGGGGTCGCACCATAGGCAATGGTTAAGATGAAAAACTCTCTCTAAAATCATTTAAAAATTGTGGAGCTCAATACGGACGGTTTTGAATAAAAAACAGGTTATTAGTATATAACAGTCCGTATTACCTAGACTATGTAATACGGACAGTTATATACTAATAACCGCCTGTAATAAGTTTTTGCAAGAAACCCATTTCAAACTGGTTTTAAGTTAGACCCGTCCGTATTACTTAATACGGACGGGTCTTAACCTGTCTATATTAAGTAATACGGACGGGTCTAACATTATAGCCATCTGTAATAACATATAGAACAGATTAGAACAGATCGCGTATTAGAACAGATCTATACCTAAATCCTCTCTTCCTTTGCGTACTCTACAGCGATTCCATCTCCACCCTCCTTCATCTCTTTTGCATCTCTCATTCTCTTTTTTACCTAAAGTATGTTTTTGCCAGAATCCACACCTACATGCCTCTCATTCGCTTTTTCACCTTCGTCTATTTTTACCGGAATCACCACCTCCTCCGGAATCGCTTCCTTCACCTAAATCACCTTTATATCTCTCACTGGCTTCTATGTACTTGCTTTTGAGGTTGGGGACAGAGGGAGCTTGAAGGATTGTTGGAGCATTGAGCTGTTTCAAAGGGAATTTCAGGTTCATAACCTTATGCTAGTTATGCATGCAACAAAGAGAAAACCCAGGTTTTTATCATTTTCTCCTTCATCTATTTTCAAGGAATATGATGGTGTTATAACTCCTTCAAATTGAAATTCGAATTCAAATTCAAGTCTTTTGCCCGATTCGGCTCAGTCATTAACTCCTGCATATCAAAAGAATTAGGCAAATAATAGTTGAAATTTGGATTCTATACCTAGATTTTGTTATGATTTGAATAACTATAATGTCATTCGTTTTCTGAATCATCTGTTTCGGGGGATCTCAATGCTATATTTACTTTTTACTTCTTTAGATTGTCTGAGTGTTGCTCAGGGGTAGAGCATATAATTGGGTCATTATGTAGAATGATGCACATTTTGGTTTTTTGGAATTTAAATCATAGAGTAATCTATTTTATTTAGTTTTTGGTAAGAAGTATAGACATAGAATTCAGTGAGGAGGAAATGTGTGATTTTTTGCTACAGCTGTTGTATGAAATACGGGGGCGGGTTATTCCTAATTTTGTACATATGAGCCATTGGATTATTAGCAGCTGGCCAAATTAGTACTCTTACTGGCACTTATGCAGGGTAGTTTAAAATGGGCGGTTTCTGAAACATGAGATTGAAAAAATGGCTTAGGACGTTGATAACTCGGAGTTGTGCGATAGTCCCTACAATGATCGTTGCACTTGTTTTCGATACCTCTGAGAATTCCCTGGACATTCTTAATGAATGGCTAAACGTTCTTCAATCGATTCTGATCCCTTTTGCACTGATCTCTCTGCTATTTCTCATTTCCCAAGAGAAAATCATAGGGAGTTTTAAGACCAGTTCTATTCTTAAGGTATGTTAGTAATACACAGTCACAGTTAAGTTTATTTTTTATTTCCTTTCCAGTTTTTTGATAGATGCATTACATTGATTATTTTTTTATTACAACTTACATCGTGGCTAGTTGCTAGTGATAGTGATCAATGGGTATCTTTTGGTTGACTTTTTCTCGAGCGAAGTAAGTGGGGTCATTTTCTCAACTTCGGTGGGCATACTGACTGGCGCATACATTGCATTTATAGTGTACCTTGTGCGGAGGGGGTTCACATTTTCTTCGTTGCCTAAAAGCGTAGAGGGAATCCACTGAAGCTTAAAAATAATAAGGTCACATTTGCTTTGTGGTTTAACAGTGATCTATGGAAAAGTAGTTGGGATTGGTAAAGGTGATTGTTATGCAAGGTAAAAAATTGGTTATTCGAGGTTTCAAGAGCAGTGATCCTTATGTAGTTCTAAAGCTTGGGAACCATTAAATTCACATTACTACTATGAGTTATGGTATAACATAAATTAGTTTCAATTTAGATCTTTGAAATTGCATATGCTTAGGGTTAATCCGAGCTTTTAATTGCTTTACATCTCTTGTACCAGACATTGAAGACCAAAGTTATCAACAGTCGTCTTAATCCAGTCTGGAATGAAGAGCTAACTTTCTCCATTTCAGAATCCAATGCCATTCGAAGCTTGGTTAGTTCATTTTTCTTGCGTTCTTTGATAATTATACTGCCATTACTTGTGAATCATATTCGTACGATCAAATTTTTTCATAACATAGTAATTCATTCAATGTCGAATTTCGTTTAATTGAAATTCAAGTCCTTGTCATTATGGAGTCTGCTAAGAAGTAATAACACAGTTCGGCCTGTCGCTATTGTGCATTCATGTAAATTTGGTCTATTTAAACTGTCCAATGCAGAGGATATATATAAATTTGGATATTTAAGTTGTCATATTTGCAAATTTGACCTTGTGTAATCTTATCCTTGAATAAGACCAATTGCTATCAGTGACATGGATATCTACCTAGCCACATCACTGGATAATGAATTCCATTGGCAGTTTGTTATGCTCATAAGTGTACAAAACAATTTAGTAGATTTATTATGCACATATGCTCATAGCAGTTTTCACTCGAACATGCACCTGTTTACAGGAGCTGTGGGCGTAAGTCTTCCGAGGTGGATTCTAGAAGTATGCACTTCCTCTTTAAATATTTCCCAAAAGCATACTTAAAAAATCCACAGTGAGTAATTTAGGTGATGCATTGTCATACTTGACTACACAATGTAATAGGCAAGGATTTTTTTCATATTAATTTGTCAGATAAGAAACTTGGAATGGAACTCAAATTATTGTTATTCAGTTGTTTTTTTTCCTGTTGTAGATAGACTTGATTACTATGATGCATTAAGTTTTATTAGATTATATTGAACATTAAATTGGAATAATTGCACTCCTATCTAGTTTAGTCACTCAACCATGACTATCAAACTAATGCATTTAAAAATTTCAGATTGGTGGTCAAAACAAAGATATATATTATCAAGATAAAAGGGGGTTTACCAATGATGATTATATTACACTAGGAGTAAAATAGGTTCCTTTGTTTTTTGGATGAACTGCTCTCTAGTGTTATGAAGACTTTATGATCAGTTTTGCTAACAGAAATTATTTCTTTTCATTTGGGCATAGTAAAGGATCATCAAGTAGTTCAGTTTTACCTGTTGATTCGAAGCCAGAATAGAGAGTTTTCAAGTAATTATTATTTCTTCTTGTTCAAAGATATAGTGATTGAATAGGAACTCGTTA
>CATIWQ010179948.1:0-12313 GCA_949673415.1 Euphorbia schlechtendalii | reverse complement strand
AACAAAATTTTATAAATTTAATTTATTTATGACCAGGGATGCTAAAGTCATAATCATATTTTGAATAATTCATGTACCTGTTTGAACTACTTGATTGTTTTCTTGGCTTATGTAGTCTTTTATATTATGAAGTGGTCTTTTGTTTTAGCTCATTAAAATGCTCAGTCAAATTTTAAATAAGTTGAACCTAATATATACTCATGAGTGGGATAATCTCATTCATAGCTCTTGTTTAAAGTTCAACTAGAAAGACCTTGATCCATAACGAAACTTGAAACATTTGTACTCATGGTTGAACAGCTTGAGCTTTGTTTTTTTACTTTGACATTTCCTTTTAGATGAAGCTTGTACTGAGCTTGTAATTAAGCCCAAGGTATTTTATTTGAATCTGAACTTCATGTAGGCTGTAAGCCGTTTAGTCACCTTTAAAGCTCGTGCTGAGAGTTGAATGGTCTTGACCTTATGTGTTTGTGACGTGTAACAATTAATAATCAGGAATCCTTAGTAGATTCAAGTTATTCCGTACCACTAATACTTCTATATTTTTTATTCTGCAGGGGAGAAAAAGTGGATTTTGGAACTTGTACAAATGGGTAACTTCTATACTTTTGTTTGTTTAGTTTTTATGTATAGAGTTATCCTGTTACCCTTTTGCATAAAATGCCGATGCACCAGGTAGTCTTTTCCTAGCAAGTTAAGAACTGAACCATATCTATTATTCCCTTTTGACCATAGTCCTTGTTCTTCTCATATTTGATCATGATGTCAAAATACTTATGTGCAACTATTTTATCTTATTCTTCCTCTATCTTGACCAAATAGTAATGTTAGTGGAACTTTATGCATCTTCTTTAGTTGAAGGATACATGCTTAGTTTTTAATTATATTTTCAGCTATAGATATGTGCATCCTTTAGGTTTGGTAGTTACCAAATAATTGTTACATAGTGAATTTGTTAGTCATCCTGCTAACAAAAGCGAGACATGGACATTTTAGTAGGATTTTGGACCATTTTTTTCTTTTTGTTGGAGAATATGATATCACCTTTATTCTGTTGGAATGCCACCATTATTCAGTGTCTTATATATAACATTTTGGAATAGATTGAATCTGTAAATAGTGTGCAAGCACTCTATCCCCTGGATGCTGAGTTCTCAAGACCATTGTGGTTTTTTGGCATCAACTCTTGTGAGTTTATTAGGAGCAACGAAAGAAAAAACTTAATTGCTTGCAGCTACAGGTGATTTTGAAGATGATATATGCAAGGCTTCTTTCATGCACTCATTTTTTTAATAATGTTCTTTCTTAATTTTGGTTGAATATATTTTGTATATATCTATAGGTAAAGTTGTTTGCACTTGCAGGCAGAAGGGAAAGTCATATCTTGGCATTCTGGACTACGCACAGAGCTCATTATCTCTAATTGATTTTCCTTTCGCGGACATAGAAAACATTGTACTTTTTCTAGAACCATATTCTTTCTAAAATGCAACATGGAAAAATGCCTCTAGTAGAAATTTGATTTTAACTATTTGAGACATGAATCTTTTTTCTACAGAAAGCATCACACCAGTGCCTATACATTGAGGGAGCATCTGGAGTTCATCCATCATCAGTGGCTAAGGTGCTGTGTCTTCTTTCTTCGAGATAAGTCTCCTTCTTGGCCATAAATGTTAGTGGATTTGACTGTGGTGATAGCCAAACGTTTTGTCTTCAGGTGAATTTAGATGAGCAAGGATCCAAAGTAGTTGATGTTGAGATTATATGGTCATCATCAGCAGATAGCTCTAAGTATTCATCCTTTTTCAGCTTACCAGAGTTAATTGAATTCCCAACAGAAGTTTCTGGTCATATTGCTTATGCATACTTCTATCCGCCTTCTAATTCCCATGTACCATGCTAGTCCAGACGAAAAGCCTCCATTGTTGCTGGAAAGTCATGTTATGTTATTTGTCTAATTTTAATTGACATCGTTGCTTACAGGAATGGAGCATTTACCTACTTGCCTTGTACCCTTTAGCCACGAGTCTTTATTGGTTAATGTAGATAGGAATAAGGACAAGTGAGCTAAGTACCGACCAATTCGGATTTTTATGATTTCAGTAAGATGTGGCGTTCAGTTAAGCCATTATTCATGCATATATAATTTTTCATATTGCTGCTAAAGTGATTCAAGAAACAGTTTACCTCTGTAACTTGTATTGCTTGCGTTTAATAGACCAAGAAAACAATAAAAGGTAATTGGTTTTTCATATTAAGCACTAACGTAATAGTTCAGGGAGGAAGGTTGATGTAGCAGATTGGCAGTAATGATTTTTCTGAGATGATATGAAACTCATCTGTGCTGTTTTTTTTTTTGTCAAAATATCTTTATATCTAATAAACAACAAATTCTGATGGGACTCTCAATGTGTCATGTTCTCTAACATATGAGAATATCTAAAAAAACGAACACATAAAATCATTTTCTAAATGCATTGGTTCATGATTATGAAATTTTACCTGTTAGGAATTATGCAGTGATCATACGTGACATTTTGCTCTATGCTTCGAATTGTCTTTTTTAACAAAATACATATATGTATTCATTATTTAACCAATAAGATGTTTTAGAAATAGGAATTTTTTTGATGATGCCTTGGCTAAATGTATAAGCCCAATGCAAATCCAAGAATATTTTGTAGTTTACAGTGTCTTTTAATGCTACACTTGTTAGCTTGTCCTACTTTCACTTTGTGCTTCCTGTTGTACAATTATTACTGTTCTTTTTTTTTTCACGGATGAAATATAGCAGGAGGACCAACATGTGAAGCACGTGGAGTTCTGAACTTGTGTTTCCAGTACTGGACGAGTAGAGGCTGGGCTTTTGTGGACGTTAATTATGGTGGAAGCAGTGGTTTGTTCTTTACTTTCTATTTCTTTGGTTTTTATTGTGAACTCACTTCAAAGTGAATAAAAATATGCACATCTTATACATTAATTAAATTCACCATATGAAAGTTGTTTCATCAGTGACTGTCCCTTGTAACACTTCGATGGATGAGTTATTGGAAAAAATAAAAAGAGTAAAAAGTCTTTAATATGGTTATGTTTAAATTTTTCCAGCAACATTAAATTTATACTTTCACAAGTATGGTAAATTTGGACAAGCACTGAAGGAAGGTTATGGCAGGGAATATCAAGAGCGATTATTGAAAATCTGGGGGATTGTTGATGTTAATGACTGCTGCAGCTGTGCTAAATCTTTGGTAAGCATGCATCCTTCTTTTGATATGTTTTATTCCATGCTGGAAGTACTTGTATTGAAATTTAGTTAGTCATATCTTTTGTCAAGGTGGACAGTGGCAGAGTAGATATTGAACGCTTATGCATAACTGGAGGCTCTGCTGGTGGTTGTACAATCTTAGCAGCCCTTGCTTCTAAACAAACCTTCAAGGCTGCGGCTTCATTGTATGGCGTGAGTGTTTATCATTCCCCATTTTACTTGCTGTGATTTACCATGTAATAATTGGCTGTATATTATGAATTGCGATATGCTGCTAAAAAGATGGTTCTCGTGATCATTTTTAAACCATTTCGCCTATCGATATTGCTATGCTATTGACCTTGTGCTTCTGTAGTGAATAAATAGTCCTAGCTGTTTTTGGTCCTTAATAGACATGATACACATGTTGCAATCATTTTTCTGACAATGGTACAAGACCAAAAAAAAGTACAAGATATTAGGTAAAAAATTGATGAAGTGGGTAAAGGCTGAGCCTTTCAGTTGGAAACCGCAACCCAGAAGGTTGAGTGTTAATTTGACATTCCTTTCCCAAGCTTCCAACAGCTATTGACCCAAAAAGCTCCTCTCACAAGCTTTCCCCAGGACAACAGCTTTTGACATGGAAAGCAATGCTAAACCAACCATGATTTTTGTCTTGGATTCCTTTTGTTCTGAGTTCATTACATATTCCCAGACTCTGAATTGTGATCAATCATTTATGAATATCATGAACGAGAAGCAGCATGCCCTTTGCCCATCAACTTGTACAACTCTGGTTGATAATTGGATGCAAACTTTAATAGAAGCAGCGAGTGCACTGAGTTGGGGAATAGCAGAGGATAATGAGCTAATAAAGAAAAGCTGGTGCTCCCTTTTCAGTATCTGGCAACACGTGTTTGATATTGTTACTGCATGTATTTCTATCTTTTTCACATTTCCAAAGTATTTTATATTTACTATTGCTCAATTTTCTGCAAAGTTGGGGTGCTCTATCTTCTTTGATATTGCATATTTGTATGTATGATGTCGAAGTTAAGATGTCAGCTCCTTTCCATGTGTAGACTATAGAGACTTGACCATTTCAAAGTTCTGTTGGTTTTTGAACAGGTGGCCAACTTAAGCATGCTGAGAGCTGAAATTCCTAAATTCGAGTCTCATTACATCGATAATCTTGTTGGTAATCTGAAAAAAACCCATCTATTTCTGATGTTTCTCCAAATATTTATTGGCGTGATAATCCTTTATCTGATTGCAGGAGATGAAAAGAATTACTTTGAGCGAGCACCGATAAATTTTGTTTATAGATTTTCTTGCCCCGTAATTCTATTCCAAGGATTAGACGATAAGGTATGGATGCTGTCGTTTTACTTATCATAATGATGATTAATTAAAGGTATTAACAACATAGAGATTAGAATTGGAGAAAAATCAGAACTTCTTTGGCCCACCAATTTGGTGGGTTGAAAATTGGGAGGAAATAAGATGGTATTTGTTTAACATTAATGTATTTTATGCCTCTTGAGAGCTGCAGAATATTAGGATTTTTTTGTCTTTCGAAAGTATAGTTTTTTTTGTTGTTAGTAAATGGACGATCATAAGGAATATGCTTGTTGGCTATTTGCAAGAGTAAGGGTAGTGTTTAAAGTGATTTGAGAGCATGATTGGCTCTCATTTTGCAGATTGTACCACCTGATCAAGCTCGAACCATATACAAAGCACTGAAAAAAAAGGGTTTGCCTGTTGCTCTTGTGGAGTACGAAGGAGCACCGCATGGCTTCCGCAAGGTATTGAACTAATTTTAAGGTTTTTTTTGTTTGAGAGGAACAACACAGATTGATATGATTGTTGACAGGCTGAGAGTATAAAGTTCGCACTGGAACAACAGATGGTGTTTTTCGCTCGTTCGGTTGGACACTTTGATGTTGCAGATGAGATCACACCAATCAAAATTGATAACTTTGACTAAGCATATGGTATGTATTATTTATGCATCCTCCTGTTCCTTTAACTTCCGGTCTCTGATTTTGCTAAATTTGCTGATTGTTGTTGCTATAGAAGTAATGTATAATGGTAATTCAAAGTTATGTGTATTAAATTATACACAAGCAAAGATTATTAATGACCTATTTTCGACACTATTTTAAACATACTAAATACACTCTTGTGTTACATTAGAAGCATTTTCTGAGTTTGAATTGGTGCTTTTTATGCGTCCATAGTATAGTTAAGGAATTGGATCACTGACTCACTCTTTTGTTTTTTCACCAGAAGGCGAAATGAGTCAGCCAGGCAACAACTTGGACATGAAATGGTCCACTCTTGCAGCAAAATAAAACATTCGACTTATTACAAACAATATGAAAATGAAAAGTGTTATTTATTTATGGATTTTACTACGTTAATTTTGGTTCTCGTAATACTAAGTAGCAATTTCCTTCTCATCACTTTTAGATCAAACTAAAAAACAAAATAGTAGTTATTTTATTTTATTTTTTATATCAAACAAATTAACATTAGAGAGCACCTTTTTGTTTATAATTTTATTTATTTTTCATATAAAATTTGTACTATGTTTTAAATTGTGTATGAATGTGTTCTTATTTCATTTATGAATAGCTCATAGATAGTTAGAGACTAGGAGCAATCAAAACTTTTACATTTTTTACAACTTCTACATTTGAGTGCAAGAACTCGATCAATTCAGCGTAAGTAAACTTCACAGTTACTTTTATATGATTAGAAAATTTTCAAAAAGACAACAGATGTCATCAAACAGTGTTAAAGATCATTTAACAATGCCAAAAGAAGTAAAGAACTAAAGAAGATAAATTGATTGCGTTATCAGTTATGGCTTATGAGCAGACAAATTGTTTTCTGGTAGGAATGCGGCTGTGATTGTAATAGCTCCGCTCCCTCCTTTGCCGCGGTGTTTGATCAAGAAGAAAAAATCAGCGGAGAAGAATATGAATACGAATACGAATACAAAATCACAATTATCAACAGTGAAATATCAGGAAGAGAGTGTTTTCCAACAATATTTTATTAAAAAATTGTTTAGAGATCAAGAATTGATGCTGAGATGTCCTCAACTTCATCATAGAAAAAGGTCGGCACCTGGGAATAATTTATTTATTTTAATTAGCGGTTGAGTCGACTCAATGATTCTCGCTGCTTCGGTCACTCTCGCTCGCTTATCTGCTCTTTCATATTCTCATTCTCGTAGTCGTAGCCTCTTCAAATCTAGCCACATTCGTAAACCCACTGTTATTAAGATCTTATCCGGTCGTCGGCGGAATCATAGTTGTATACCAATGGCTTCCTCAGTAGAAGCAGAAGCTGCGGCTAACGAAGAGAAACTTACTGCGCCTTATGGCTCTTGGAAGTCCCCCATCACCGCCGATATCGTCTCTGGATCCTCTAAAAGACTCGGCGGTACTGCTGTTGACGCCCATGGTAGCCTTTTCTGGCTTGAATCCCGCCCCGCTGAAGCTGGGTATGCTCTAACTATATGATTTGATTTTGTGTTTCAAGCTATTCGATGAACCTTTTATTGAATCTCATTGTGCTACTTGGCTTAGACGATCGGTTCTGGTTAAAGGAGCTGAAAATCCTGGAGAGTCGCCGTTAGATGTCACCCCGAAAGACTTTTCCGTCCGAACAACCGCACAGGAGTATGGAGGCGGTGCATTTACCATATCGGAAGATACCGTCATTTTTGCAAATTACAAGGACCAAAGGCTTTACAAACAATCTATCAATTCCTTAGGTTAAGAACATTTATCACTACATATGCTGTTTTGATTTTTATTAAAAGTGAGTTGATTTATTCTGAATAGTTTTTATCGCACTTTATGGTATTGTATCAGATGCTCCACCTGTTGCACTTACCCCCAATTATGGCTCCCCGGTAGTCTCTTATGCTGATGGAGTCTTTGATTCACGCTTTATCCGTATTGTGGCTGTAATGGAAGGTATGCCAATGCTATTTTTGAGGCGGAGTACTGAAGTTCTCTGCATCAATTATCTTTTATTGAAGCGTTTTTTTACAAGGTTAGTTTTTATTGATCCCCAAATTAACAGATCGCCGGGAAAGCAGCACAAATGCAACTACGGTTATAGTAGCAATTAGTCTCAATGGTGATAAAATTGAAGGTCAAAGCATGTGCCTAGTTTCCTATTTTGCTTCTCCTTTCTTGAATCCCATTTATAACTATCGTTTTCTTATTCTTCTTCATTGTACTGTTTGACTGCTCACTTTACATTGAGGAAATAATATTCTTTTGTTGTTGATGTTTCTTTGCATGTTTTGCATTCAGAACCTAAGGTGTTAGTTGGTGGTAGTGATTTTTATGCATTCCCACGTATTGACCCCAAAGGTGAAAGGATTGCTTGGATAGAATGGAATCACCCTAACATGCCATGGGATAAAGCAGAACTGTGGGTTGGCAATATAGATGAAAATGGGTAAGTAAAATCTGATTACATTATCATTAAGTATTTGAGTTTGAAGAACTTTTTTTGCCATTCATATGGTCATTGGTTGAACCTCTAATTTTGAAAGTTCCGAACCATCTTCACAGCTTCTCCTTTTTAGGATAGAAAATTGATTATCTTACTATGGTTTCTCTATTATCTTGCTAGTTTTTGCTACTAAAAGTATGCCTTTAATTTTGCTGAGTTAAGAAGTCTTAATACTTTTTTTATGTTTTTCCTGAACTTACTGAACCCTTAGGCTGAATTTGTAGCTGCAGTCATTAACATGTAGGCACCGGTATCAAGGACAAATAAACTACAGTTCTTTTTGGGATTTTATGCACTGCGTTTACTTTTATGTTATATATGTAGACTTACGTGCTCTTGTGCACACGGGTGCTTACACTTGCGGAAATTGAAGTCTAATCCTTTGTGCTATCTTGAGTCCTTTAGCATAAATTCAGCTTATGTTGCTCTGTTTTTTCGGTACTTAAATGAATAGCAAGTTGCTCATCACGGATGACCATCTTTTGCATGGTGTTTTTTGAATTTTTTCCTTTCATGCTCATCCTTTATTATGGGGATTGTACTAAATTTCTCATCAAATGCAGATATGTCTGTAAACGAACATGTGTTGCTGGTTCTGATGCTACACTTGTCGAATCTCCAACTGAACCTAAATGGTCATCTTCAGGTACTTTTTGCTCCTTGAGTTGTTTATAGGGTTTATTATGGGTGACACAAATTGTAGCAAATGTGACTGAGGGGAGCATATGCGTAAAGTAAAGTTAAAAATGGCCTTGCCAAGATCAGTTTTGGACTATGTTGCGTGAAAATTGTTCTTGCCTTTTTCAATAGATGAGGTTTGTATTGAGCTTACGGATTTACCCTGGGAACTTTATGAAGTTGAACTTCTTCTCTGATGTCTGTCGTTGACTTGCATATATCTGGCTTAGAGTTGAATTGGAATGATATTGACCTTTCAAATCCTATTTTAAAGTCGAAATTTGATTAAAATTTATAATAATATTTGTTTGAATTGATTCCACTTCTGGAATCTAATTTGTGTGTATATCAATTGTCGAATCAGAATTCATGCTATATTTGTATTTTCTCTATAGCTGATGCTTTTATGTATTTTTTTTCAGGGGAGCTCTTCTTTATCAGTGACAGAAAAAGTGGATTTTGGAACCTGTACAAATGGGTAACTTGTGTATTTTGTTTGTTTAGTATTTAGTATCTAGAGTTACCCTGTTACATTTTTGCACAAATGCTAATGCACCTGTTACTTAATTCCTAGCAAGTTGACAAATTAACCATATTTGTCATGGCTCATTCTTGCATGCATGTGACCCATTTGACTGTATTACTCCATAGCTTTTCTCATCATTTTATTTTTTATCATGATGCAAAAATACTTGTGGGGCAACTATGATTGTTTTGATTATTCTTTATCTTGACCAAGACTTGTTTGCTGGATCTATATGCTTTTTATTTGATAGAAGAATGTATGCACGGTTGCTTAAAAAGATTACCTGCTACAGCTTGTGCTTTGAGGTCTTCCACGTATTTAATAAACTATTGAATTATAAATAAATTGGATTATTGGTCTTATTGTTCTTCCTCGCATGTTCTCTTATGTATTTAGCTGTGGATGGTTATTTCGTAACCTGCTATGTTTTTTAAATGAAGAAGTAATCTGCTATTTGTTACTTTTTGCTTTTCTACTAGTGCTTCAGTTAAATAACATGCAAGAAAAATATCTAGAATTATTTCTGTTCAAACTGTTGCACTGAACACCATTTACTTTTTGTGTTCACAAATTATCTGAATGGCATTGTGAACTTGCGTTGCTTATAGCACCACGGTAATAAGGCAGGAGGTACCAAATATCATGTTTTGTAGGTGATAGCACCCTGCTAACATAAGGAGTTGCATAAGTTATCAGATAATTCTTTTAATTATGATTTATACCAATGTTTTCTTTTATTGGAGAACATGATGTCACATTTTGTATGTTCGAATGCATGTCATTGCTTAGTGCCTCATTTCTCTATTTTTTGAAATAGATTGAATCTGAAAATGATGTGCAAGCACTCTATCCTCTGGAAGCTGAGTTCTCGAGACCGTTGTGGGTTTATGGGATCAACTCTTATGAGTTCATTAGAAACAATGATGGAAAGAACTTAATTGCTTGCAGCTATAGGTGACTTTGAAAATCTTACTGGCTGCATACCATCTCTTATGCAAATTCATTGTTTTTCTTATCAGTTCCCTTCTTATTTTTCACTGAATATTCTGCAAAATAGCTTGGTAAAGTGTTTCACACTTACAGGCAGAAGGGGAGATCATTTCTTGGTATTCTGGACTACATGCAAAGCTCATTCACTCTACTTGATATTCCTTTCACGGATATAGATAATATTGTACTTTCTGAAACGTTATTTTTTATAAGCTGCATCATGGGAAAGAAAACCCCTCAAGACGTACATTTTTTCTTGTACAGGTTGCTGGCAATCAGTGCCTATACATTGAAGGAGCATCTGGAGTTTACCCATCATCGGTGGCTAAGGTGCTTATGGCTATTGTTTCTATGAATCAAGTTTCCTATTTGGTCATAAATACAAGTGATTTAAATGGTGGTTGGCCTGCTGTTTTTTTTTTTTTTTTTTTTGTTTAGGTGATTTTAGATGAGCAAGGATCCAAAGTAGTTTATTTTAAGATTATATGGTCATCATCACCAGATAGTTCAAAATATTCATCTTTCTTCAGCTTGCCAGAGTTCATTGAATTCCCAACTGAAGTTCCTGGTCAATTTGCTTATGCTTACTTCTATCCACCCTCTAATCCCATGTATCGTGCTAGCCCAGATGAAAAGCCTCCGTTGTTGTTGAAAAGTCATGGTATGTTCTTTCCCACATTTAGAATTTTTCTTTTGCTATATGAGTGTGGTGTGTTTACCTACTTGGGATGTTCTTTATGTTGATGAGCTAGTATTAGCTAATATATATTAGGAATAACAAACGAGTGAGTTAGGCGCTGATTAATTCTAAGTTTTATAATTTCAATTGGATATGGTGTTCAATAGAGCCGCTAAATAATTCAGGCATGTAACATCAACTGGGTTTAGAAGCTATTAACCTCTGTTATTCTTGTCGCGCTACCACTAAGTAAACCAAAAAAACAAAATAGGTTTAGTTTGCAGAAATTTACAGCTGGCATCAATATATCCCTTTGATAGTATTATTTCATCTCATTCAAAATTAGAAGAATAATACAATAGTGAACTTTGACATGTCTTCTTTTGATTCCCATATCCATGAAATTGTTTTCCACATGCATCCACTGGCAATGATTTTTTTCTACTAGGAGGTATGAAACTTGTCTACAACCCCTTATTCAACAATTTTTTTTAAGGGACAATGTATTATGTTTGAGCAACATATGAATATCTAGACAGGGGAAGATGAAAATATGAAATCATTCCTTGATCAATAGATTTGAGATTGTGACATGGCACTCTTAAGATATTAATGCTGCGATCACAACTAATGCAAGTATGTGGCATTTTACGTTTTTTTTCCTTTGATTTTTTTCTGAACAAATTACTGAGCCGTATTCATTATGCAATCAACAATATGTTCTAAAAATTAGACTTTCTGTCATATGAAGCCATGCATGAAATATAATATTATCAATATGCTCGAATCAAATTCAAGAATGTTATTTAATTTTCAATGCCTTATTTATGCTCAAGTTGTTGAGTAGTAGCCTGCCTTCACTTTTGTGATATCTATTAATTCAATGAGTAAACTGTAACAGTTTTACTCATTTGCAGGAGGACCTACAGGTGAAACACGTGGAATTTTAAATTTCAGTATCCAGTACTGGACCAGTAGAGGGTGGGCTTTTGTTGACGTAAATTATGGTGGAAGCACAGGTTATTTCTTACTTTTTCATTTAATTTTGGTTTATGATATCAAAGCAAAATTGCATAAAATTGTAAAACCCTTTTCTGTTCATTGATTAAATCTGAGCTATTTCTCGCTGTGTGGAAGTTGTTTCACTAGAGGCTAATCCTTGTTGCCCTTTGGTGAAAGAATATATGAGAAAAGAAAAGGATACAGTTATGTTACATTTAGACCAGCAACAATAAATTTATATCTTAGCATTAGTATGCTAGCTAAAGTTGCACAACTTATGAAGGTTATGGTAGAGAATATCGAGAGCGGCTATTGAGAAACTGGGGTATAGTTGATGTTAATGACTGTTGCAGCTGTGCTAAATATTTGGTATGTGTTTGTCCTTCTTTGCACATGTATGCGCTTTGATATTTGGCTAATAGTGTTGATGCTTTAATCTTATGTCAAGGTGGACAGTGGAAAGGCAGATAATGAACGATTATGTATAACTGGAGGTTCTGCTGGTGGTTATACAACCTTAGCGGCCCTTGCTTTCAAAGAAACCTTCAAAGCTGGGGCTTCATTGTATGGTGTGAGTGCTTATCTTTTCCCTGTTGACTTGCTATAATTCATTATGTGGCCAAATTTTGTATAATATGAGTTGCTAAACGCT